>CANSZD010004155.1:0-103525 GCA_947648045.1 Beta corolliflora
GCACATAAACACTATAAAAAAAATACCATAATGATGGTATCATGAATAAAATTAATTAAATATAAAACTAACCTCTGCTAATAATAGAAAATACTATTTAAGAGAAAAAAAATACCTCTTCATCCATCATGATCATATCAAACTTTTTCCTTTTTTTATGATCCGTGACCTCAAATAGTTTAGAAACACGGACCTTGATTTCCTAATTAGTTTTAGTAGAATTAAGTTCATGAAGAAAAGAATAAGATATGACATATAGATATATGGAAAAGACAAACATAAATTATTATGTATACGATAAATATTATGGGAATAAAATAATTAGACAATTACATAATATCTCTGTAATGTTGTTGACAAACTTTCATTTGATTCTTCATGTAATGCCACCATGGTATGCTACAAGTTCAAAATTATAGATATGTATTTTTTTTTTATCTTTATACAACTCGATTTTTAAAAGTATGATTTTGAAATATATAATTGCTATTATCACATATAATACGCTATTTTTATATGTATTTAAAATAAATAATAAATAATAAGTTATTGTTCATCTAAATAAATAAATTTTCATAAGTTGTAAAACTATATTGTATATGGAACTTATTTTGAAGCATATTTCGAGCACTCTCCAATGGTAAAAAAAGTATAATATTGCGACAATTTATAGAAAAAGTTATATTTAATTTACATATTATAATAAGTTAGGTTGTTTATCTAAAATCAGACTGTGGTCTTTACTTATCCAAAACACCTTATATGTATTTATCCAAAACACCTTATATATGTTGGACACTATTTTTTTTAAAAAAAAAAATTAAAAAGAATGAGATGCCATGCTTAGATGGAGCTCTCTATAATATCCTGATTTCTAAGGTTATTTTTTAAAATCAAACTCTAATTTTTTCATCATCCAAAATTCTAATATATATGTAGCTTTATCGCCATAGATTTTAGCTTTTGTTGTAATAATAAAGTTTCCTTAATAAATTTTGTTTCAATACTAAATTGTTTTGGTTCATTTGAGTAAATTTGAGGTTTTGAAAGATAAGATATTTAATCCTGTAAATCAGACCTATGATAAAATGCTATAATCACATATAGTACATTGTACTTATAACTATTATTATATCTATCTAAAAGAAAAACTAAATAATGCGTTACCATTCATCTAATTAAATATATTTTCATGAGTTATAAAAGTATACACTAGAGGAAAAAAAGCCAAGGGCTGCTATACAAGGGCTGCGGGTATTTGGAAAACGCAGCCCTTAGAATTAAGGGCTGCGGTTAGCCCAAAAACCGCATCCCTTTATCAATAAAGGGCTGCGGCTTTTGGACTAACCGCAGCCCTTAATTTAAGGGATGCGGTTAATATTAAAACCGCATCCCCTAATTCTTCACTTGTTGCACGCGAAAATTTCCCGCACTTATACACACAAAACCCTAGCTTTTCTCTTTCTTTCTCTCCCCATCCCCGATTTTCCCTTTCTCACCTCATCAAACCCCATCCTTCTCTCTCTTCGCAGCTCTCCCACCCTCCGCCGCGGTTTTCTCGCCGGAGCTTCTCTCTCACATGCCGTCGCGCTCTTTCGTCGGTGCTCCTATTCTGCAACGTGGACGACTTATGGATGGCCGAAACTTACAGAAGATCAGAAGCTGAAGAAAGATGACATGATTCGCGTTATGTCATTCCGCATTAACAACCAGCTTTAGTTTGCTATTTTCAAAGACTAGAATCTTAATTCTTCAGGTTTATTTTTTATATTCAGGTTTTGGATTGATTTTGAGTACTTTTGCTAATAAAGGAGCAATTTTCAGGCTTCCAGGTTTCGCATCTCATTGTTGCTGTGTTGGTCAGTGGTGTGCCTCCTCTTTCTCTCTCCCTATCGTCGCGCTCAACCTCCAAACGCTCCTCTGTAGACTGTACTCTCTCTGATGATCCTGGTTCGTTTTTCCCTTTTTTCCAGATCTAATGTTACTTTTTCTATGTTCTTTTTAATCAAATCTGATTAGGATTGGTGTCTTCTACGAAATCTAGTTTTGTTGTATTTTTAAAGATAAATTTGGTGTTGTTTTGAACTGTGAATTATGAAATTAGGATTTTGTATGAATTTGTATTCATATTGTTTTAATTTTTAGATTAGTACTGTGTGGTAGATTATTGTTATATTATGAAATCCGGATACCTCTATTGGTTATGTTTGGTAAGTGTGAAAATTATGAAGGATGTGCTGATATGTTTATCTTTCAACTTCATTAAAATTGGATGGTGTTTCGAGTGTGTATATGAGGATAGTGCTTTTGTATATTGGCTGATATATTGGTGTTGGATTTTTGAAAATGGGACTCTAGTTGAGGTCACAGACTCCAATTAAGATTTGTTTATCTTTCGCCGCATCTTCTCCCTCCTCGGTGCTGTAGCTGCTCACGAAGGCTTCCCGTTCCTCCGGCATCGTTCATGGATGTAGTAGTTCTGAATTATGCAATTATTTTGCATTCTTCTTGATTCTTTCGCTTTTGAATATTCTGATTTTGAAGGTATATGATTATGTGAAATTCATGGCGAGAATAAGTTTGTGTTTATTCAACATCACATGAGTTTTCTTTAGCTTTGAATGTGAAATTCTGCTAAATTTGGACATTGAAATTTCGGGGTGTATTATATTGGTGCAGGGTTGTGATGTGTCTCTGCTTCTAGATGATAGTTACAGATGATTTGTGAGTGTGGATTATTTACAGCAACCCATTTATGTAAATTAGTCTATGGGAGCAAGCTAAGGGTTTTGATTGCACTTGCTGAAATCTTCTTCTTAACCATTTAAACTCTATTTCATTATTGAGGATCTTTGTCAGTTTGGTTAATAGTTTGGTTATGTGTATTATTAAGCAAAGGCAAGGGGACAATGGTCTTTGTCAGTAATTTATGTGTCGTATTATGTGTATTATTTGCAGAGGAATATGTCAATCAAGTGCTAGAGTCACTAGCTAGACTGATCGCAACGACGAAAAGCAAGGTAGAGTGAATGCATGTCATATACTGCATTTTTTGTCTTCTCATTTGGTAGTTTCTATCAGCTACCTCATTGTAACATGTTGAAGATCATGATTGCAGGTGGTATGCAATCTAGGGGTGTGGTGTATATCCATCCAGCAATTAGATGCCTCGTTTCTAGCTTCTCATTTCGATACCTTGTTAAGGGCGATTGTGCATTCCCTTGACAATCCTGGTGGTTCGTTATCTACAACGTTTGAGGCTATTCAGGCAATTTCTTGTCCTGTTGTGTTGTTAATATACTATCAGTACACTTTGTCTTTAAATCTTTATGTATTTTCTGTGCATGGTAGCGTTGCATTTCATGAAAAATATGTATGAATAGTGGACTCATGAGAATGTCAAGCCTTTTGTTATGCATTATCTTCAGCATGAATGGAAAATGTTGAAGGTGCATACTGTGTATTAAGGCTGCATTTTGATTGTTATTGTGGGGGAAAACTGTATTCTAGAGTCTATTTGTGAGATATGGAAGCATTTTAGGGTGCTATCCATGGTTGATAGTATGAAGACGGTTATTGGATAAAGTTAGCATATGTAAGGTTTGTGGAGCTACATGAATTAAGTTAAGTAATTAGAGTCCTTACCTTGAAGGGTGGTTAGATACTGAGAAATGAAGGTTTCAATGTAAGTTGCTTTTTGTCTATTGACTTTCATGTGTTTAGAACTCTGATTTTCCCCTACTAATTACTAAGACTTAGGTTCTGTATTTTGATCTTTGAGTGGCAAGTCAAGCTTGTGTCTGACGATCGATGTACAGTTTTTTCAAAGGGTTTATGGTAGTTTCTAACATAGCAGTTAGCAGTTAATGGTACCATGGAAGATGCTATCCTTTTTATTAGTAAATACTTTATACGGTCCTTAAACTATTCATCCTCATTCCTCGCCAATGCACAAAGGTTTATTTAATCTTTCTTAGGATCCAAAAAGCTACTCTAATTAATTAATTAATTTTGTTCTGCCTTTTGCTGCGGCAGGATTACATACATTCTGTATTTGATAATTTTAGTGCTAATGTGGCTGTTGATGGAATCATTGTCAACTTCGGATCCTGGGATCCTTATCATGTGGGGTGAAGACTAATTAGTATTAGGTTAAATATAGCTCCTTATTCATGTGGGGTGAAGTCTAATTAGTATTAGGCAAAATAATTAGCTCCTTATTCATGTGGGGTGAAGACTAATTACTAATACTGATTAGGTTATGAGGAGTGGAGAAATTGGCAGCTATGACAGAGATACTAGTCAGCATCTGATAGAAACAAATCTGTTCACCCAATGGCGCGACTCGCCGCAGTTAAATTATTACCACACTACTCCCACTTGCAAACGTAGTACATCCCATTTTTAAAATATTCGTTCTGATCTTCCATCATATACTTTTGCTACACTCAATTTGTTTATATGTTATGATTGATATTATTTCTAAAATGTATATTATAACTCATCTAGACCTTTCCATGACGGCTATTATATAATAAAGTGTCTCAAAATGTTTTTGTTCTGTCTCTTCATTATCTGGTCTGGATTAGGTTATAGTTGCTTTGTGAAGTATTTTTGTATAGTATCTTCGATCTCGCACCTCTTTTTAGCTATCTTAAATTCAAGATTTGAGGTGGTAAATTTTGAAAGAACATGCTCTTATCGTGTTGCAGACACCTGAGTTTTTCTACTTGAATGAAGAAACATGCTTCCCCCCCCATTGCTACCCCCCCTGCTGCACTCCCCCCTGCTGCACTCCCCCCCGCCCTCCTCCCCGCCCGCCAACCCTCCCCCCGCCGCACTCCCCCTGCTGCACTCCCCCCACTCCCCCATGTTGATGAAATATCTCATTGCGTCTGCTAGTACTCCTCTTGCTTACGCCATTGTTGCTGCTTATCAGCTTAGATGGTTTGTCTCACAGGTTTCTTTTTTGAAATCTTTTTAATGAAATTTTTATTATGTCAATAGTAATTTGAGGTTTAAATAGAATTGATGAATGTGGTATTGGTGGTTGCAGGTTGAGCATCCGCATTTGGGCGAAATGTATGCTTTGATTATTCCGTGTGCGCTTACAGCTCTTGATCATTGGTCTTCTGAAGTTAAAGTATGCTTCTTGTAATATTGAGTATTGGGTTGTTTTGTTATTTGGTTGGCATGTGTTGGGATGATGTTGTTTGGTTTAGTTGTATGGTGAAATTACATTTTTTGTCGCGTCATCTGTGCTTAAATTTTCTTGGATTAATGTATTATGAGCATTTAGTTGTGATATGCAAATAGCTTCACTTAAAGCCTTTCGATACATTTGGGGTAATACATTGTAAATGTTTCGGAACTTTCCTGAATCTTATTTAGGGTCTTGTATGTTTACATGAGGTAAATATAGATATATACACTCCGCAAGAAACATCAAGAACACATCCCCACCTTCCAACGTCAATATAATACATGTCTAGAACACACCCCCCTCCCAGAGCCCCTGCACACACACCCCCTCCCACAAAGACACACCCCTCCCACGGCCCCCGCATAAACACCCCCCTTCCACATCCCTTGTACACAACCCCTACCATGCACGGACCCCCCCGCTCCACGCCCCCCCACCTCCGCTGTAGCACCCCCATCCCCTAAGCGGCCCCTGCACACCACCCCCATGCACAGGACCCCTCTCGCTGCACACGCACCCCCTCCCATGCCCCCCGCACACACCCCCTCCCACGGCCCCCGCACACACCCCCTCCCACAACCCCCGCACACACCCCCTCCCACAACCCCTGCACACACCCCCCTACAACCCCTGCACACCCTCCCTGTTGGCTTAGATTGGATGTTCTTTCTTTACGTTTTGCTTTGTAGTTGTCATGATTTCATAATATTAACAATCATGTAACTTATCTTTATCAGATGCTTAAAGATGCTGCATTTGTTGACGTTATTGCCAAGGATAAGACTGATCAGGTACTCAATCTCAGACCATCTCATCCTTCTATTTATCCCCCTTCTATTAACTTATCTTAAAATTCTTTTTTCGATTATGTTTTAGAAATTAGAACCATCCTATCCGAAGTTGATTGTTCGAGGATGAACCTTATTTATCCCCCTTTTCCCCTTAGTTGAAGATGATTGTTCGAGGAATTAGTATGGGCATTGTAGCCCCTTTGGGATCATGGTGTTGGTTTTATTGAATCGTTTTGGCATTGATTGATTGTTTCATGCATAAAGTTGGTGAACATTAGTTAGTTAATGGTTTTTGTGGGATTTCTTGGTCTACTATGCATCTAAGTGGTTACGGCTTGATATTTGTGTGATTTGTTGGCCTAATAAGCAATTAAGTGGATGTTTTCATGGTTTTTTGTCTCTTGATTCATGCAAAAACATGATGGTATAATGTAATCTTATGCATTTAGTGTCATCAAATGTAATTTGACAAACTATTATAATCATCTAAGTTTGTTGATTCATTTTCAACTACATTTGGGGTAAGTAGAGAACTTTTTTTTTTGTTTAATCATGTCAAAAAACTCAGTTATGGGAGATTAGAACAGCATAACAATTAATTATGGACAAAAAGAGTAAAGGTATATAGTAGTGCATAAAATAGTTGTAAATTTATGATAATAAGCATGCCTGCCTTTACTCCCCCCTGCCTGCAATTCCCCCCTGCACACCCCCTGCACTCCCCCGACCCTCCCCCCCCATTGTTGAATCTTGCCCCCAGGTTGCACTCCTCCCCGCCCAGACCTCCCCGCCCCTGCCACCCTCCCCCTGTGAACTCCCCCTCCCCGCACAGCCCCCGGCCCCCGCACACACCCCTTCCCGCCCCCCGCCCGTCCCCCGACCTCAATATTTTAGCATCTATATTTTTGTAAATTTCTTATATTTGTATAAAAAACATAATTTGTAATGGAAAATGTATATATATATATATATATATATATATATATATATATATATATATATATATATATATATATATATATATATATATATATATATATATTTTGGGGATCATTTAGGACTAAAAATGCAAAAAAAAATTGGGTATGTTTGAAATATAATATTAGTGGTTATTGGTTTGACATGATAGTAACCACTATAAATAATTATCCGTGGAAGTAAACAGATGCTAGAGTACCATCCCCAGATGCTTTAGGAATATTTTTGTGGCCAGGATCAAAC
This sequence comes from Beta corolliflora, assembly GCA_947648045.1. Classification (NCBI taxonomy): domain Eukaryota; kingdom Viridiplantae; phylum Streptophyta; class Magnoliopsida; order Caryophyllales; family Amaranthaceae; genus Beta; species Beta corolliflora. The sequence continues at coordinate 7,216 of CANSZD010004155.1, forward strand.
TAGCTTCATGTATCCTAGGTATGTGTTTTTCTTGTTTCGTAATTATATCTTAGTCTTGTCTCCGGGAATTGTAAGCTTCATGCCTTCATCGACGATGTGTTTCTTTATACTTGGGTCTTTAGTGTTAACGACTTGTAAATTGTAATTGCTTGAATCCGTGCTCAAAAATTAGCTTTCAAGAAAAAAAAGATTAGCTGCATATTGATATATTTTTTACACATTACATTTCTCCATCATTCTTCAGTAATCGTCATGATTTTTTTCTTCTTTTGCCTATTACTTTATAGGTTGAATGTTTATAAGTTCTATTAGACATACATTGAAATGAATTTGTTGTTTTAGCTACACTTTACTTGTTGAATACCAAAGTATTGCAATTATTATCTGATATTGTCAAATTTTTAGTCTATTCTTTTTCTTCTTTTCTTTTTCTCTGTGTACTTTTTTTGTATCAAAAGTTTCATGCTACAACATTCACGCTATTCGTTTTAAGCCAAAGTTCGAGCATTTAGTCATCGTTTTAAGCCCCGCCCTTTGGCTCCCCCTCTTGCTACACCCCCAACACAAGACCCCCCGCCGCCCGCACCCCTGCCCCCTGCTACACCCCCCCACCGCCCAAGACGACACCCTACCCGGCACCCCCTGCTCCCCCTGCTCGCCCCCTTGCTACACCCCACCCCAGCCCCAAGACCCCCGCCGCCCGCACCCTCTGCTACACCTCCCGGCCCCCCTCGCCCGGCAGAGCACCCCAACACCCCTGCCGCCCCCGACACCCCCTGGTTCACCTCCAAATTATATCGATTTTGGTTTTATTTGCCCGGGTTCTATCATCTCCGAGAGAAGTTGCTTTCGAGGGATCCGGATGCTAGTCTTGGTGGAGTTGTTGTAATGCTAGTTTGTGTTTGTGATCCTGCTCATGTATTGCAATTCGAACACTTGAGGGCAACCTCAAACTAATGTAATTCAGTTATTGTTTTCTCTATATTTGTGTAAAAAAACATAATTTATGATACTAATATATATATATAACTGTTTGGGAACATTTAGGACAAAAAAATGCAAAAAAAAAAAATAATTTATTTTTTATTTTTTTTGGGTCACAAGGGTGCTGGTTACGGCAAAAACCGCAGCCCTTGGTGGATTAAGCGGCTGCGGTTAAGGGCCAAAACCGCAGCCCTTAATCCACCAAGGGCTGCGGTTTTGGCCCTTAATCCACCAAGGGCTGCGGTTTTTGGCCCATAACCGACCCTTAACCCACCAAGGGCGGTTTTTGCCTTGACCGCAGCCCTTAACGCGTCAAGGGCTGCGGTTAAAAACCGCTGCCCTTCCTAAATGCCAAGGGCTGCTAGTCCAATGGCTGCGGTCAAAAAACGCAGCCTTTGGGCCCCTTTTGACCGCAGCCCTTGGGCTTTTTTCCTCTAGTGATATCGTACATGGATATTATTTTGAAGTATATTTCAAGCACTTTTCAATGGTAAACAATTATAATGTTTTGAATTAGGTAGCAAAAGTTATATTCAATTTACATAATATAATAGTTTAGGTTGTTTATTTAAAACGAAACTCTAATTACTGCCTATCCAAAACTCCTTTTATGTATTTAAATATATGTAGATCTCTATTTTCTAAAATATTTAAAATAAAAATTTATGACATGGCAATCCTACGTGGCACTCTATATTTCATAACCCGTAGAACTATATTGTAAATGGATCTTATTTCGGAGCATATTCCGAGCACTCTCCAATTATATAAAAATTATAATATTCCGAATAACGTATCAAAAGTTATACACAATTTACATAATATAATAATTTAGGTTGTTCAATCAAAACCAAACTCTAATTTTTGCTTATCCAAAACTCCTTATATGTATTTAAATATATGCAGAACTCTATTTTTATAAAAGATAAACATAAAATTTGATGACGTGGCAATCCTACGTGGCGCTCTATGGCCTCGAAATCTTGAGGAGCTCCCTATGCTCCCGAAAAGTTCCTCCTTTATTTATATATACTAGTTTTGAAGCCCGTGCATTGCACGGGTTTGTTGCTTATTTTATTTTTTGCAAATTTTTGTTTACATTGTTGATTCTGTGTTGTTGTGAAATGAGATTTTCAACACCATTGTATTAACATACTTCCTCCGTTCATTTTCTATTGCAAAAATTACCACTTTGGCTAGTTTCATCTATTGAGAATTTGAGACCACTCCACTTTTGGGTAAAAAAAAGCAACTATAATTGACAATATTGCTTTTACTTTATGTTAACAAAACCATCATTAATTACTCAAATTACCTCATAAAGGTGCGTTTATTTTATTAAGGATTTAATTATCCCATACTCTAGTTAATTAAAGGGGTACCTCTATGCTAAACTACCCATTTTTTTATTTCCTGAAAAACCATGCCCAAATCCATTGTTGCAGTGGAAAAAGAACGGAGAAAGTATTTGTCATTATACTCTAATTTCTAAATTTGTTATTGGGATATATAAATTCTATATTTTTTAATATTTAATTGAATATTGTAGCTAAGTCTATTGTTAAATGGTATCCCAACAATTGATATGACTAATAATGGCTAATACAATTTTAACATGAAATATACTCGAATGATACTTTAAGAAAGTAGATGGTAATAATTTAAAGAAAATGTTATATATAGCCCTTAAAGCTACATATAAGAAGTTAAAAATGGAAATATTAAGCAATAAATAAGCATTAGTTCTATCTATTGACATGTGATTGTGTCCTTAATTCTTCAAATAATACTATTTCAGGAAATGTATTTAATACTTATATGTAGCCCTAAAGGGTGCAAATAACATTTCCCATAATTTAATAGACGCTGAAGAATAGAGAAAAACATGAGTAACCACAACTTCAACTTTTAATATAGCACATAAACTCTAACGCATATAGAATGGAAGATGGGAAAGCCAAAAAGAAGATCATAATGATGGTATCATGAATAAAATTAATCAAATATAAAACTAACCTCTACTAATAATCGAAAATATTATTTCAGAGAATAAAATACTTCTTCATCAATCATGACCATATCAAAATTTATCAAACTTCCCCCTTTTTTATGATTCGTGACCTCAATAAGTCTAGAATCGCGAACATTGATTTCCCAATTAGTTTTAGTACAATTAAGTTCATGGATAAAATAATAAGATCTGACATATAGATATATGGAAAAGAAAAACATAAATAATTATGCATACAATAAATATTCTAGAAATAAAATAAATAGTCAATTGCATAATACCTCTGCAATGTCGTTGACAAACTTTCATTTGATTCTTCATGTAATGTCATCATGGTATGCTATAGGTTCAAAACTATAGATATGTATTTTTTATCTTTATATAACTCAATTTTCAAAAGTATGATTTTGAAAGATATAATTATTATTGTCACATATAATACGCTATTTTATAGTTATTTTTATCTGTATTTATAATAAAGAATAAATAATACGTTATTGTTCATCTAAATAAATATATTTTCATAAGTTGTAAAACTATACTGTATATGAAACTTATTTCGAAGCATATTTCGAGCATTCTCCGATGACGGGTCGTTGTATACTCGCCAAATATAACCTAATTTATCCAATATAGGATAAGTATAGGGTCGAAATCCACAAGGAAGTAGGGTTAAGTCAAGAGTTAATTGGCTAACTACAATGAGCTAAATCAATTTTTGGGTTTTGGAGAGTTTAACAAAAATTCTAAAATCTAAATAAACTAAGAGATTTGTAAAGTAAATCAACAAGTAATTAAGCAAAGGAGTTAAGACAGGGATAAAAGAAACTAGGGGATTAGGGAGATTCACCAACACTCAATCCAAGAATCCAAAATCAAAACCAAGGGGAAAACAAATGGGGGATTACAAGGGGAAAAATCACGAACATATGAACTCTAATTACTCTCTCGAGCTAATTAGAGGAGCTTGATTAGTCACTCATGACCTATTCTCATGGCATGAGCAACTAATCTAGCCAAATCAAGCACAACATGATTAATCAAGTTTCCCTAAATTAGAAAATACCTATTTTCATGGAAATCCTAATCTAGCAACCAAACTTAGTTTATTCCTAGCTTCATCTCTCAATCCTTCACTAGGAACTCCAAATATGTAAGTTAAGTGGTGATCAAGCACCCAACAAACCAAGTAAAACAAGTTTGATCAACAAGTTCAACCCCAAAAGTTAACCCCCTAACTTAGATCTAAGATCCAAAGAGTAAATGAAGGCTACATCCCTTCCCCTAGTAAGGAACTACTCACACATCATGGAAATAACACAAAACAAAGCTTGAAGTAACTTAATCACCATAACCATGGAGGAAAAGAGGTAAAATGCAAATAATCAACTAATAAAGTAAGATCTAAACAAACCAAGCATGTAATAAGCAAGATCAATGGAAGAAAAGAAGAAAAATAAACAAAAATTACCAACTTTAAGCTTTCATAAATGAAGAATGGAGATCTAAAAGCTTCAAACCTTCACTTTCTCTCTCCTAGGGTTTTGTTCTAGAGTTTGAATGCTAAAACAAGATTTAATCTCTCTCTAATCTCTAGTTAATAATTGCCTAAGTAGAAATAAGAGGAGTCCCTCTTTTATAGTCACAAGAAATAAATCAGAAAATTACAAAACAGGCCCCGCATTAAAGTAAACAAAATCGCAAAAATCGTTTCCGGAAAATAACCCGACCCAGGCGGGTGAAATGACCCGAGCACTCGGGTGAGATGACCCGAGCACTCGGGTCACATGACCCGGGCGGGTCAAAATGCCAGGAACATGGAGCTTTCCCAAATCAAAACGACCCGGGCGGGTCTGTTGAAAAATGCTGATGGTTTGTCTGGTGGGCCGACCGGGCGGGTCCACACACCGGGCCCTCGGGTCGCCTATTTCTTTGCCTTCTTTTCTCTTTTCGAGCTCCTTGGTGCTCCATTTCTTCAATGCTTTGCCTCGGGCTTGTGCATAGACCCTCCAAACGTGCTTCCAAGTCCTGAAATGTAAACAGACACCCAAAGAAAGAGAGCAAGGGAGGAAAAATGCACAAAGAGAAAGAAACGGAATGAACTTAGCCTAAATTAGGCTAAAAACTATCACAAAAACTATTAAAAACTAAGCATAATTCAAGCATATAAACCAATCATCAAACTCCCCCAAGCTAGATCTTTGCTTGTCCTCAAGCAATATAGACTAAAACACAAGTAGGAGAATGAAAACTTATTTGAAAGCAAAATGAAGAAGAAAGAGGAAAGAAAAGAAAATGAAAAGGGAAGGAAGGATAAAGAATTTACACTAACTCATTTTCGTAGGAATCACGATTGCATTTAGCACATGCAACAAGCTCTTTAAACCCCTAGATCGCTCTAAAGGGCGAGTGAGATCTCGCGAGGGTTTCCATAGAGTTTTCAAACCCACAACTCTAGTTTTCATCAACAATTTATTCAATCAAGTTCAAGAGTAATGCCCAAGTTAACTATCAATGAAATGGTTTACAAGCAAGGATGGAGAGCAACTTTCAAAACAACTAATTTTCAAGTGTACTCATAGGTTATGGGTAGAGAAAGCAACTAATCAAGATTGCAAAAGGATACCTAATTAGACCTTTTACTCGCTCATTAGAGAACACCTAGCTATCAAAAAGATTTAGAGCCCTTCAAGTGTTATAGAAGCTCAAATTACTAGTCCACCATCCCTAGACACACAAACAAGCCTTAGACTCCCCTCTACTCAAAACTTTTAGAGAAATAGTACTAGTGTGGGAGGCATCCACAAATTGACCTCTTTTATTGGAATTCTTCTACTCTTTTTGTTTTTTCGTTTTTCTTAACTTTTTTTTTTTTTTTTTTCATTTTTCACGCCTTTTTTGACTGTTTTTGGCTTTTTCTTTTTTTCCTTATTATGGGAATTCTTGCTATACAAAATGTGAAGTTACTCACAAAAGAGAGACATAAGAACTTGTGGCTTTTTATACCACTTATTACAAACGTAAAGAAGTGAAAACTAAGCTTTTTGTAGAGTTTTGTTTGGGGACATGATGAGCATATCTAGGGACACTAGGGACCGCAAATTTGAAGCTAAATTTATTCAAGCATGAGCAACATAGTCAAGAATCAAGACTAGACATCCAATTGAGCATTCATTGGTTTCACTTTGGTTGATTCTAATGCAATCAAGATTAATCACCTCCTAAAGCACCACAACCCAAGCTCACACTCTTCCAAAAGGAGCCTCTAAACATATACTCAAAATTCAAGCAAGGAATCCACATATATCATCAACTAGCATCTTCCTTGGGCAAGGAAATCAAAACCTTATTCAAAACTAAAACTTCTTTTTGTTTTTCTTTGTTTTTTGGATTTTTTTTCTATTTTTGCTCTTTTTCAAATTTTTAAATAAAAGCTAAAACAAGGAAATAAGGAGAAGGAAAAGGAAGAAAATTGTTTAAACAAATAAGAGAGATGGAATCATGGCACACCACATATTAACAAGCATTGGCCCATTCACCAAGCTTAACCACAATCACGAACAGCAATTCAATCGAAATAGCAACAAGGGTCTCCTAACGCCTACCCCATCAAGTAAAAACTACCCAAATCATGAAAATACCCCCAAGCCAAACCAAACACCGTCTTCGGTGTGAAAGGAAGAACAATCGGGGAGGGGGGGGTGGGGAGAGACCAACTCAAGGGTCGAGGTCCTCCCCCTCGGGGGTTGTGAGGGTTGCATATAGGAAGGGTAGGGAGTGCGGGAGGGACCATGCTTGTTATCATGAAAGAATTGCAAGATGGGGGGTAAAACTTTCTCGCATCTCCCGTTGGAAGGTGGTTAGTCTTTGTTCAAAACTATCAAACCGCCTATCTATATGGGCATAAATAGGGGCATAGTCGGGAACATAGGTGGGATGGGGTTGGGGAGGAGGAGGGGGAGGGGCGGAAGAATAGGAGGCAAGCTCATGGGGATCCCGCCTATGGTAGGTGCGGATCTCCGCGCCTTCCTCCGCGGCTTCCAGGATGAGATAGTTGACTTGCCTCGTTTTAATCTCGGTGATGCGGCGATTTGGAAGTTGAATGGAAGGCATTTTACCTATCTTCCAAGTAAAATGTATTCCATCCACCGAAAACCAACGCGCATCTTGTAGGTGTTGTTGGTTTATTAGGGTCGGTCCTGGGACCTCGAGGATCTTAGGGCGAACCCTAAAGTGTTCAGCAATGGCGGTAATCAAACCGCCCACAACAATCGACCCACGTCCGAGAGTTTTTGGGGTTCCTACTCTTTGGAGATGGCGGGCAAACATCAAAGCTATGTTCAGCTTTTTCTCATCCCATAGGTAAGAACCTATGATCATAAGTTCCGACTGACTTACCTTCGAGTTATCCTTTCTCCCAAAGATGGTGTTCCCCAAAACTTGCGGAAGTACCGGATAGCTGGTTGGTGTATGAGTGAGTCATTAGCATTTTTAGCATCGTAACTTTTCCGTTACTCAACTTACTCCAACAATCATAAAGGTTGAAAGAAGGTGCGGGAGTGGTGCTCGATTCAATTTGTAATTCAAAAATTTCAAAGCAAAATCACCAATAGGCATAGAACGAGCAACATTCCCCAACCTAAATGTGAGAACGGCCTCGGCTCCAGTTGAGCACGCAAACCGTTCCTCTCCGGTTATTTCCAACGAGCTTAAGAATTCAAGTGTTAAGCATTTATAAGTTTTTTTTTCTCATCAATAACACTTTTTTCATATTCAATCCGTCAGCTATATTATTCACATCCCCCCGAATCCCCCATAAAGACAACAAGGTCTCATCTACAAAACGGGTAGGGGCGAATTCCTTAGCCTTAAGGGCTTGAAATCTATTAAAATGTCCTAAACTAGCAAAAACAATGAAAGGAAACTCGGGATCATGAAACTCACCGGGGGCATCATGCCCCGAGACGTTTTCCCTTTAGCTTGAGCTAGCTTGCCCCACTTGTCTACTCCGCTTTGAATTCCTCCCCTCCATGCTTCGAATTACTTGTTGCTCAAAAATTCAAAATCCCGTAACTTAGTGGTGAGGGTGAAAAAAAAATGAAAATTTTTTTGTTTGTTTTTTTGTTTTTTTATGAGAGAAATGAAGGGGGAATGATGTTTTAGGAAGAATTTGTGAAGAGATTTGAGTGGAAAATGATGAATTTGAGAGTTGTGGTAAAATTTTGAGGAGAGAGAAAATGGTGAAAAATGGTGGAGATGGGGTTTTTGAAGGAGAAAAAGTTAAAATTTGTGGAGGAAAGTTGATGAGGATGAAGATTTGTGAGGGATTTTAAGTTTTTGAGTGGTGAGTGAGTGATTTGAGTGAGATTTAGATGGTTAGGGTTTGGAGTTTGAAAGTGGTTAGGGAGAGTTGAGAGGTTGAAGATGAAGGAGTAAAGAGGATTAAGGAGAGTGAGGTACAAAATCAGCCCCTCTTCTCTTTTTTTTTGCAGCTCTCCCTCCGACCCGGGCGGGTCACCAGACCCGAGCCCTCGGGTCGCCTCAAGCTCAGTTCCTTCTTTTTTTTTAAACCAAACAACCGACCCGGGCGGGTCAGCACACCCGAGTGCTCGGGTCAAGTGACCCGGACGGGTTTTCCTCGACCCGGGCGGGTCATCTTGGCAGTTGCTTTTTCCTGGCTCCCTTGAGCGACCGGGCGGGTCGGGAGACCGGGCCCTCGGCCGGCTGCATCGCCTTCTCCTTCTTCTCTTGTTTCCTTTCTTTGGTCCAAAATTCCTCCCAAGCAATCCTAAACATAACCAAATCACAAAATCACCATAACATGTATTTCAAATGCCGTAATAATATGTGGTAATCCATTTTTCCAAGTAAATCAAAACTAAAAGAAGAAAAAGAAATAGAAGTAAGTGAGAAAAACGGGTTGCCTCCCGCTAAGCGCTTGTTTTAAGTCATTAGCTTGACTACCATAAATCTTCAATCATTAGGGGGGGAGTAATCCTCAAATGCAATAGAGTAAGCTTCTTGAATTGGCGCACCATCATAGTATAACTTGAGTCTTTGCCCGTTCACCTTGAAACACCCTTTTGCATCATTGCAAATCTCAACCGCACCATGTGGGGATACTTGATGCACGGTGAATGGACCACTCCACCTTGATTTGAGCTTGCCCGGAAATAACCTCAACCTCGAATTGAACAAAAGGACTTTGTCACCAACTTTGAATTCCCTTTTCATGATTCGTTGATCATGCCAAGCCTTTGTTCTCTCTTTGTACACCGGGAGCTCTCATAGGCGTCCCTCCTAAGCTCCTCAAGCTCATGAACGTCAAGTATCCTTCTTTCACCCGAAGCTTGAAGGTCAAAATTCAATGCCTTGATGGCCTAATAAGCCTTGTGCTCCAATTCTACGGGCAAATGACACGATTTTCCATAAACAAGCTTGTAAGGTGTCATGCCAATAGGGGTTTTGTAGGCCGTGCGATAGGCCCACAATGCATCGTCCAACTTGGAAGACCAATCCTTTCGAGATCGATTTACCGTCTTCTCCAAAATGAGCTTGACCTCTCTATTAGATATCTCCGCTTGACCACTAGATTGAGGGTGGTAAGAGAGACCCATTTTGTGATGCACCCCATATTTAGCAAGAAGGGCCTTGAATGATTTCTTTGCAAAGTGCGATCCCCTATCACTAATGATGGCTCTTGGAACTCCGAAACGGGGGAATATCACCTTCTTAAATAGCTTGACCACTACCTTGGCATCATTTGTAGGGGAAGCGATTGCTTCAACCCATTTAGAAACGTAATCAACCGCTACCAAGATGTAACGATTACCAAGGGAGGAGGGAAAGGGGCCCATGAAATCAATCCCCCAAACATCAAAAACTTCCAACTCCAAGATGCTTGTAAGGGGTAGTTCATGCCTTTTTGGGATATTTCCAACTCTTTGGCACCGATCACAAGCCTTGACAAAGCCCCAAACATCCTTGAACATACTTGGCCAAAATAGACCACATTGTAAAATCTTTGCCACGGTCTTGTCGGCTCCCATATGACCACCACATGGGGATGAATGGCACATCCCTATTACATTCTCGATCTCATCATCCGGGAGACACCTCCGGTAAATACCATCCACCCCCCTCTTGAACAAGTATGGGTCCTCCCATACATAGTGCTTGGCCTCATGCATGAACCTCCGCTTTTGTTGATAGTTGAGGTCATCCGGAATGACTCCACTAGCATGAAAATTAGCAAAATCCGCGAACCAAGGAGCACACATGGCCTTAATGGCATAGAGGAAATCATCTTGGAGAGAATCATTGATGGGAGGGTCTAGGTCATGTGAATCATCCATAGGAAGGCGAGAGAGGTGGTCGGCAACCGAATTTTCGGTTCCCTTCTTGTCTTTGATCTCAATATCAAACTCTTGTAGGAGAAGGATCCACCTAATCAAACGAGGCTTGGCATCCTTCTTAGTCATGAGATACTTGATAGCCGCATGATCCGTGTACACCACCACTTTGGAGCACACAAGATATGACCGGAACTTGTCAAAAGCAAACACGATTGCTAGGAGTTCCTTCTCCGTGGTGGCATAGTTCCTTTGAGCGGGATCAAGCGTCTTGCTTGCATAGTAGATCACATGGAGCTTTCCTTCTTTTCTTTGCCCTAAAACGGCCCCCACTGCGCTATCACTAGCATCACACATTAGTTCAAAAGGCAAGCTCCAATCCGGAGCTTGCACTATAGGAGCGGAAATTAGAGCCTTTTTTAGAGTTTCAAAAGCATGCATGCAATCGTTGTCAAATTTGAACTCAATGTCTTTTTGAAGCAAATTGGATAGGGGCTTTGAGATTTTTGAGAAATCTTTGATAAAACGGCGATAGAAGCCCGCATGCCCAAGAAAAGATCTCACTCCCTTCACCGAAGTTGGGGGAGGCAATTTCTCAATAACCTCAATTTTAGCCTTATCCACCTCAATCCCTTTTTAAAATATCTTATGGCCGAGGACTATGCCATCTTCAACCATAAAATGACATTTTTCCCAATTAAGAACAAGATTCATCTTTTGACATCTCTCTAAAACCTTTTGAAGGTTGGAGAGACAAATGTCAAATGATGAACCTACCACGGAGAAGTCATCCATGAAAACCTCTATGGTTTATTCAAGCATGTTCGAAAAAATGGCGGTCATACACCTTTGGAAGGTAGAAGGAGCATTACACAATCCAAATGGCATCCTTCGATAAGCGAAGGTGCCAAATGGACATGTGAATGTTGTCTTCTCTTGGTCATCGGGGTGAATGGGAATTTGAAAGAACCCCGAATAACCATCCAAAAAGCAAAAATGGGTATGACCCGCCAATCTTTCAAGCATTTGGTCAATAAAAGGGAGGGGGAAATGGTCCTTCCGGGTGGCTTTATTCAACTTACGATAATCAATGCACATGCGCCACCCGATGACCGATCTTGTGGAGATAAGCTCACCCTTGTCATTCTTGATGACGGTCATTCCTCCCTTTTTTGGGACAACTTGAACGGGGCTAACCCACCTACTATCCGAGATAGGGTAGATTATCCCCGCCTCAAGGAGTTTCAAAACTTCCTTTTTTACCACCTCCTTCATGTTAGGATTTAGCCTTCTTTGAGGCTCAATAGAGGAGGTTTGACCATCATCCAAATGAATTCGATGCATACACAAGGTGGGACTTAGACCCTTGAGATCATCAATTGCATACCCAATGGCACTTCGATGTTGTTTTAAAACACAAAGAAGTTTGTCAAGAGAAGGACCATTGAGTGTAGAATTGACAATCACGGGATAAGTCTCGTTATCTCCGAGAGAAACATACTTCAAAGAAGGGGGAAAGGGTTTCAACTCACATGTAGGAGGAGGCGTGGTCCTCTCCTCTTTTTTCAATGAAGCTTCTAAAATCTCAAAGCTCGAATTAGGAGGTAGGTAGATTGGTGCTTTGTCCATTGCCTTTTGAGATGCCAAGCTTCACTTTCTTGCTCTTGATCTTCTCCTAGTAGCACATCCTCAAGAGGATCCCTTGCTTCAACTAAAGCCCTTAGGCTTAACACTTCTTGCTCAGGGGTGTCGATCCGATGCACTTCTTCCATAATAGGCGATTTCATGCTCTTATTGAAAGCAAACTCCATCTTCTCATCACCCAACCCTCAATGTCATTACATCTCTTTTCATGTCAACTAGCACTCCGGCCGTTTTCAAGAAAGGCCTTCTCAAAATAAGAGGGACTTGGGAGTCTTCTTCCATTTCCATCACTACAAAGTCACAAGGGATGAAGACTCTCCCAACTTGCACCGGAACATCCTCCAATTCTCCAACGGGCACCTTAACCGAGCGATCCGCTAGTTGTATCACCCTTCTTGTTGGCTTAAGCTCAAAGTTGAGCTTCTTTGCAATGGAGAGTGGCATTAGGCTTACACTAGCCCCAAGATCGGCCAATGCTCTCTTTGGCTCCAAATCTCCAATTCTCAATGGTATGGAGAAAGACCCCGGATCTTCAAGCTTTTTTGGGGAGCTTGTTTTGGAGGACCGCACTAACTTCGGCGGTGAGAGCAATGGTGGAACTTTCTTCAAGTTTGGACTTGTTAGAAAGAAGTTCCTTTAGAAATTTGGCATAGGTGGGCATTTGAGCCATAGCTTGGAGAAATGGGATGTGAACTTGCAAACCCTTCATCACCTCAAGGAACTTGACAAATTTGTCATTGAAGTGCTTCTTGGCTAACCTTTGAGGATATGGGACCGGAGGAGTGTAGCTCTTCATTGGCGGAGGCTCGTTGCTTGATGATTCGTGTTCAACAACTATAGGAGTCCCATCCTCATGAATGTCTTCCACAACGACATTTTCAATCTCTTTATCAATTTCACTATCCACATTCTCACTCTCATTGGAGGGGTTAGCATCATCAAGTGTGGGCATTTTAGGACCCTCATAGTGAGCCCCGGATCTCAAAGTAATCACTTTAGCTTGCTCTCGGATAATGGGTTGGCTAGGAAGTTGTGTGGAAGAGTTTGAAGGGTTATTGCTCACTTGTTGAGCGACTTGGGCAAGTTGGGTTTCAATGATCTTATTGTGGGCATTCATTTGTTGGAGGGAGGTGTGTATGTCTCCAAACTTCCTATCATTCTCGGCATTGGTTTTTGTTTGTTGAGCTAAGAAAAGTTGGAGAGTGGATTCAAGGGAGGATTGTTTTGGTTGATTTGGTTCAAAGGGAGCTCTAAGGGGTGGTTGTGTGAATGTTTGTTGGAGGTTATGGAATCCGGGTGGTCTAGCTTGGTAAGGTTGGGGTGGTTGAGGGTTCTTCCATCCTCCACTTACATTGTTATTCCATCTCCCTTGGTTGTTGAAGTTAGGATTTCCCTCACCCCTAGTATTCACCCAAGCAACATGGTCCATAGACCCACCACAATAAGAGCTAGCGTGGTCCGACCCACCACAAATCTCACAAGAAAAAACTTGAGAAGTACTTTGGCTAGGAGATGCCAAGCTTACCTTTTCCAATTTCTTTGCAAGGGTATCAAGTTTTGCATTGATATGGTCAATGGCATCAAGGTCATACTTGCCTTTGCTTGCACTCTTCATGCTTGCGGTTCTAGTAGAATTTCCCCAAGAGTAGTGTCGTACTACCTCTTCAATTGTAGGCTCAATATTGTCAACCGGAAGCTTTGTTAGTTGGCCTCCCGCACCCGAATCAAGGCTTGCACGGGTCATAGGGAGGATACCATCATAGAAGCTTTGCATAAGCATCCATTGACTATAACCATGGTGAGGACAAGATCTTCGAAGATCTTTGAACCTATCCCAAGCTCCATACAATGTCTCATCCTCCTCTTGAGAGAAATTAGCTATCTTCCTCCTAGCTTCGGAGGTCTTCTCTTGAGAATAGAACTCATCCACAAAAGCCGTGGTAACTTGTGCCCATGTTGTCAAAGAGTCTTCCGGAATAGATTGCAACCATTTCTTAGCCTTGCCCACAAGAGAGAAATGAAATAGGTTGAGCCTCACAAACTCTTGACTCACATTATTTTGCTTCACCGTGGCACATAGCTCCAAGAAGTTAGCCAAATGCTCAAGAGGGCACTCATGAGTCATACCCCCATAGGGCTCTTGTTTGATCATGCGAATCAAATGCGGAGAAAATTCGAAGTTGGCGGTAGTAGTTGGGCGGCGAATACCACTTTTGAGTTCAAATGCCTCGGGATGCCCAAAATCCCGTAATGCTCTAGGAGCCTCATCCCCCATAGTGCTAGAAGTAGTGGAGATAGAAGACTCTTGCTCAAAACCCGGTTGTTCAACACCCGGTTGGACCGTAGGTTCCCTAAAGATTCTCCTTAATTGCCTCAAAGTATTTTCAAGGTTATGATCGATGGGGATGGTTGGATCGCCCCTCAATCTCCGTGACATGCAACCAACAAAGCTAAGGAGAATATTAGTAAAAACAACCAAGAGGTAAACACACCAAAAATAAAGAAAAAGGACAATTTAGTCTCAAAATTAACCAATTAGCTAATGTTAACCGCTACTTCCCCGGCAACGACGCCAAAATTTGACGGGTCGTTGTATACTCGCCAAATATAACCTAATTTATCCAATATAGGATAAGTATAGGTTCGAACCACAAGGAAGTAGGGTTAATTCAAGAGTTAATTGGCTAACTACAATGAGCTAAATCAATTTTTGGGTTTTGGAGAGTTTAACAAAAATTCTAAAATCTAAATAAACTAAGAGATTTGTAAAGTAAATCAACAAGTAATTAAGCAAAGGAGTTAAGACAGGGATAAAAGAAACTAGGGGATTAGGGAGATTCACCAACACTCAATCCAAGAATCCAAAATCAAAACCAAGGGGAAAACAAATGGGGGATTACAAGAGGAAAAATCACGAACATATGAACTCTAATTACTCTCTCGAGCTAATTAGAGGAGCTTGATTAGTCACTCATGACCTATTCTCATGGCATGAGCAACTAATCTAGCCAAATCAAGCACAACATGATTAATCAAGTTTCCCTAAATTAGAAAATACCTATTTTCATGGAAATCCTAATCTAGCAACCAAACTTAGTTTATTCCTAGCTTCATCTCTCAATCCTTCACTAGGAACTCCAAATATGTAAGTTAAGTGGTGATCAAGCACCCAACAAACCAAGTAAAACAAGTTTGATCAACAAGTTCAACCCCAAAAGTTAACCCCCTAACTTAGATCTAAGATCCAAAGAGTAAATGAAGGCTACATCCCTTCCCCTAGTAAGGAACTACTCACACATCATGGAAATAACACAAAACAAAGCTTGAAGTAACTTAATCACCATAACCATGGAGGAAAAGAGGTAAAATGCAAATAATCAACTAATAAAGTAAGATCTAAACAAACCAAGCATGTAATAAGCAAGATCAATGGAAGAAAAGAAGAAAAATAAACAAAAATTACCAACTTTAAGCTTTCATAAATGAAGAATGGAGATCTAAAAGCTTCAAACCTTCACTTTCTCTCTCTTAGGGTTTTATTCTAGAGTTTGAATGCTAAAATAAGATTTAATCTCTCTCTAATCTCTAGTTAATAATTGCCTAAGTAGAAATAAGAGGAGTCCCTCTTTTATAGTCACAAGAAATAAATCAGAAAATTACAAAACAGCCCCCGCATTAAAGTAAACAAAATCGCAAAAATCGTTTCCGGAAAATAACCCGACCCAGGCGGGTGAAATGACCCGAGCACTCGGGTGAGATGACCCGAGCACTCGGGTCACATGACCCGGGCGGGTCAAAATGCCAGGAACATGGAGCTTTCCCAAATCAAAGCGACCCGGGCGGGTCTGCTGAAAAACGCTGATGGTTTGTCTGGCTGGGGCTGACCCGGGCGGGTCCACACACCCGGGCCCTCGGGTCAGCTATTTCTTTGCCTTCTTTTCTCTTTTCGAGCTCCTTGGTGCTCCATTTCTTCAATGCTTTGCCTCGGGCTTGTGCATAGACCCTCCAAACGTGCTTCCAAGTCCTGAAATGTAAACAGACACCCAAAGAAAGAGAGCAAGGGAGGAAAAATGCACAAAGAGAAAGAAACGGAATGAACTTAGCCTAAATTAGCCTAAAAACTATCACAAAAACTATTAAAAACTAAGCATAATTCAAGCATATAAACCAATCATCATCCGACCGTAAAAAGAATTATAATATTGTAAATTATGTAGCAAAAGTTATATTCAATTTACATAGTATAATAATTTAGGTTGTTTATTTAAAATCAGACTGTAATCTTCACTTATATAAAACACCTTATATTTATTTATATCTATGTTGAACACTATTTTTTTAAGAAAATAAAAATAAAAAGAATGATGTGACATACTTAGATGGAGCTCTCTATAATATTCTAATGTTGTTTTTCAAAATCAATCTCTAATTTTTTTATCATACATAACTCTAATATATATATATATATATATATATATATATATATATATATATATATATATATATATATATATATATATATATATATATATATATATATATGTTACTTTATCGCTATAGATTTTAGTTTTAGTTATAACAACAAAGTTTTGTTAATAAATTTTGTTGCAATACTAAATTATTTTGGTTCAGTGGGTGAGATTTTAAAAGATAATATGTTTAATCTTGTAAATTGGACCTATGATCGAATGCTATAATCACATAAATACACTATAATTATAGCTATTATTATATTTATCTAAAAGAAAGACTAAATAATGCCTTACCATTCATGATTCATCTAATTAAATATATTTTCATGATTTGTAAAACTATATTGTAAATGGATCTTACTTTGAAGCATATTTCAAGCACTCTCCAATGATAAAAAATTATAATGTTTTGAATTAGGTAGTAAAAGTTATATTCAAGTTTCATAATATAATAATTTATGTTGTTTATTCAAAACAAAACTCTAATTTTTCCCTATCCAAAACTCCTTTTGGTATTTAAATAATGTAGAACTCTATTTTCTAAAAATATTTAAAATAAAAATTAATTACATGACAATCCTACGTGGCGCTCTCTATTTCATAACTTGTAGAGCTATATTGTAAATTGATCTTATTTCGAAGCAAATTTCGAGCACTATCCAATGGTACAAAAATTATAATATTCGAATTACGTACCAAAAGTTATACACAATTTACCTAATATAATAATTTAGGTTGTTCATTCAAAACCAAACTCTAATTTTCGCTTATCCAAAGCTCCTTATATGTATTTAAATCTATTAATAACTCCATTTTTGTAAAAAAATAAAAATAAAATTTGATGACGTGGCAATCCTACGTGGCGCGCTATATGGCCTCGAAATCTTGAGGAGCTCTCTATGCTCCCGAAAAGTTCGTCCTTTATTTATATACTTGTATTGGGACCCGGGCAAATGCCCTAGCTTTTCGTGAAGAAGAGGTAGAGTTTTTAAATATTTACACCCTTATTTTTTGCCGTTATTTTTGTCTGATATAGAACAACTAAAAGTTATAATATGATTTAGTCATTATCTTTGACGTTGGTTCTAATTTATATGTCATGAAAAAACTCACTATATCATTCAGAAACATACTATATCATGCAGAAATTACATCATTTTTGAACAATCCACTATATCATTTCGACACTCACTATATCATGCATATTCTCACTATATGATTCAGACATTCACTCTATCATGCATAAATTATATGTTACTTTAATATAAAATTTTAAATATATTATAAATGGATCTTATTCTAAAATACTTTTTAAACAATTTCCAATGGTACAAAAATTATAATTTTACGAACTATATATTAAAAGTTGTAATCAATTTACTATATTTAAGTTTTTCATTGTGAACCCAACTCTATTTATTCTTATCCTAAACTCTATTTGTATTTTAATCAATTTTAAACTCTATTTATATTTAAAAAATAAGGTGACATGGCACTTAATGAGCGCGACAAATGGCGTCCAATGAGGACGCCAAATGTCGCGACCAACCCTAATTCTAATTGAATCCCTAATTCCAATTGCAGTAGGTCACTTTTATACTTTAACCCTAATTCTAATTGAATCGCTAATTCCAATTGCAGTAGGTCACTTTAATACGTTAGTATAGTCAATATTTCCTTTTATATGTTACTTTAATATAAAATTTTAAATATAGTATAAATGGATCTTATTTTAAAGTACTTTTTAAACACTTTCCAATGGTACAAAAATTATAATTTTACAAACTATATATTAAAAGTTATAATCAATTTAGTATATATAAGTTTTTCATTGTGAACGCAACTCTATTTATTTTTAGCCAAAATTGTCAACAACTACCTAATATATATCACTTTTCATAAACAACTACCTAATATAAACTTTTTCTTATACAACTACCTAAGTTAACAATTCCGTCAACGTAACACTACCAAAGACGTTAATTTATGAAATTTCCGTCACATGGGGCCCACCTTTTCTAATTTCCCACCAATTGTACTGCATTTCTACTTTCCTCACATGGCTTTTCACATTCATCCTCTAACTGTAATTCTTCCATTTCTTACTCATCATCTTCAATTCTCACCCACCTTACTGTAATTCTTTCATCATCAATCACCATCTTCCTGAAAAAGGCTTTCCATTGTCGTTTCCGCTTCTGTCAGCATCTTCCTTTTTTAGAAGTACCTTTGTGGTCCAAAGAGCGAGAATAAATGGGAAGAAAGAAGGGGGAAATTGCAAATAAAGCATCAATCGGAGGTGTAGAAAGGTATCTCACTTGTTCTCTCACTCTTTACCGTATATGTAAAAAGTTGTGGTAATTGTTTATTTGCATTGAAATTTGAGTAACCCTAGTTGAATGATTAACCCAGAAATATATTGAATTAGTTTAGTTTTTGCTTGCTAATGCGATGTTTAATGGGCCATGTTTATATTAAAATAATTCTAGGGTTTGCAATTGCAATGTGAACGTGTAAATGTGTTTTTTTAATTTTTGTCTTGAATTTGGGGATCTTTGAAATTGAGTGAATCTTTTAATTTTTAGGGTACCACCACCGTATGTTGATATGAATATATCCGGTTTGGGGGCAAATTTGTAGAAATTAATGGGGAAACTCAGTATGCGCCTGTGGAAATTAATGGGGTTAAGAGGATTCCTATTCAAGGAATGAAACTTCAATATTGGACTTCAACCATAACCATTGACAGTTTAAGAGAAGTTGTAGTGAAGCAAATGCAATATGCAGGGCAACATTTGGCCAATTTCAGTGTATGGTTTATGCTGAAGGGAAAGACATTGAGTGATGGGAGAGTGAAGATTGAAGGGGAGAGGGAAATTAATTTGCTGGTTGATAGTGCAGATAGATGGAATAGGGTTACTGTTTGGGTTTTGGAGGAGCCCATTGTGTTAACGAGCCCAAAAAACAAGGAGCAAATATGTGAGTTGGGCTCCAACTAGAAGGCGGAGTTCAAGTACCGGGCTTAGTACCTCCAACAAAGAGCCTAAGCATAACAAAGTTGAAGGAGCCAAAGACTGAGGTAGTTTTAAGCCCTATAAGAAGATCAACTAGGCTTAAATCAAGTAGCCCTACTAAAAGTGATGAGGGGGTTTTGCCTATAACCAAAGGCCAATTTTATTCTAAGGTCACTAAATCAAAATCACCCCCAAGATTCCCTTCCTCTGTAACTGGTTCTTCTGCCATCATCTCAGCATCTTCTCCAAAACCTAAACATTCATCTAATCCCTCATCATCAATTGTTGCCTTAGCATTAATTCCCCCAAAACTTACAGCTTCAAGTTCATCCTCCCCTCTAAAAAGAAGCACACCTAGAGTCAAGACAGTTGCAAGTAAGGGTAGATTGGCCTTAGGAAAAAATGAGAAAAAGTCGGGTCCAAAAAAAGAAAAAGTGGTCAAACCTAAACCCAAAAAGAGAACTTTATCAGATGAGGAAGGGGAAGGCTCTAGTGATAGTGAGTTCTCAGATTTAGATGTCCAGTTTGAACCTGAAGAAGAGGATGAGGATGTTGGGGAGGTGTTCACAGCAGCACTAGGTGGTAATATCACTAAGGAAGTTGCACGGCAGTAGGTGGTGTTAAGACAAGAAGTCAACGGGTTTGGAAACGAGAAAGTCGAAGGAGAAGTCACCTGTTGATAGGGGGTCTTTGTTGGGGGTAAGGCTATTGAGGAAGAGTGTGACATAGACTTAATTGAGGAGCATGAGTATGATTCTGATGAGCTGAGGAGTTTACAAGGGTCTGATGAGGAAGTGGATCCATACCCTACATTCAACACAGAAGTTGACTTCAAGAAGAGAATCAACTTGACAAAGGGGCTGAAGTTCAGGGATGTTTATGTACTGAGAAAAGCACTTAGGTTTCATGCTATTGAGAATACTTATGACTACTATTTGCTTCACAATTCTGGCAAGAGACTGACAGCTCATTGCAAGTATAAGTGTAGCTGCCCATGGGACAAGCAGCATGGGAAGATTGTGAAGTGTGTGTGTGATGATGAAGATAAGTGTAAGTTTAAGGTGTATGCAGTGAGTTTGCCAAGAGAGATCACAATGCAAATAAAAAGTCTTGACCTTGAGCATACTTGTGGTCATGTTGATGCAAATAGTAAGGTGTCATCTGAGTGGTTGGCAGAGAAGTATATAAATTACTTCAGAGATGACCAAGGTGAGAGGCTAAAAAAATTCATACATAAGGTGTTCACTGACACAGGGGTCACAATTGGGTACCATAGAGCTTGGTTTGCAAGGGCTAGGGCTAAGCTAAGCATATATGGTGATGCATCTGATCAGTACAAGAGGGTGTATGATTATGCTTGTGCAATCCTAAAATACAACCCTGGATCATCAGCCCTTGTATCAGTGAATGGAGCACAAAATCCACCTCCAACATTTCAGAGAATGTATGTGTGCATGGAGGCTTGTAAGCTAGGATTTACAGAGGGTTGCAGACCTCTTATTGGTATTGATGGATGTCATCTCAAGGGAGCATACCCTGGCATGATATTGGCAGCAGTGGCTAAGGATGGTAACAACAACATATTTCCAGTGGCATGGGCTGTTGTTGAGGTTGAAGATAAGCACAGTTGGAGATGGTTCTTGGAGCTTTTGATCAATGACATAGGATTCCACCAGGGAGAGGGCTTGACTGTTATGTCTGACAGACAAAAGGTGAGCAATTAAACTTCCTTTTTTAGTCTAATGTTGTTACTTTATATATTTTGCTGACCTATTTCTAACTTATTATTGCAAGGGATTAATTGATGCTGTTGAAACAGTTTGCCCAAATGCTGAGGTCAGATTTTGTGTAAGACACATTTGGGCAAACTTCAAGCTTCAATTTTCTGGTACAGCATTCAAAGAGTCATTTTGGAGAGCAGCTAGGACAAGTTCAAGGGTTAGTCTTTATGTGTTAAATGTAGTTAGTATATTTATTCTTAATAATTGTATTGATTAAGTTATTTGTTGGTTGAATGTTGTTGGTTGTTGGTTGTTGTTAGTTTACTTTCATAGCTGAAATGGAGGCTATCAAGTTCCTCTCCCAAGATGCATATAACTACTTAGCTGCAATTCCTCCCAAATATTGGGCTAGACATGCCTTCCTTACTAGGTCAAAGTCCAATTTATTGCTTAACAACCTTTGTGAGACTTTCAACTCAGTAATCAAGGAAGCAAGGGACAAACCAATCATCACATGCCTTGAATGGATAAGAAGGTATGTGATGAAGAGAAATACAGAGAAATGGGATGGGATTCAAAGCTATAATGGGAGGTTTATGCCTTTTGTTGAAAAGGTTTTCAGTTGGGTGAAAGAAGAAGCTAAGCAGTGTGTGATGGTGCCTTCTAGAGTGGGGGAGTGGGAAGTTGATTACCAGCATGATAGATTTGTAGTTAACTTAAGAGATAGGTCTTGTTCATGTAACAAGTGGGATATGACAGGGATTCCTTGCATACATGCATATGCTTGCATACTCAGAATTAGGGGGAAACCAGAGGACTATGTAGACCCCCTTTTATAGCGAGAGAAGTATATGCAAGCATATGGTCCATATATAAAACCTATGCCTGGAATGAAGCAATGGGAAGCCACTGAATTCCCTCATCCATTACCTCCACCAATCAGGAAGATGCCAGGCAGACCTTCTCTTAAGAAAAGAAAAAAAGAAGCAGATGAAAAACAAGACAAGCAAAGCACTTATGTTAAGAGGCCTAAGAGACAGAACCAATGTGGTCATTGTGGTCAGTTGGGCCACTACAGGACCAAGTGCGACAACCCTCCAGCTCCTCCAAAGGAAAAATCTAAGGGAGGTAGACCATTTAACATGGATCCTTGGACAGTTGCTCAAAGGGGTAGAAAGGAGGCCAGAGTAACAAGGAAGGTAATGTACTTACCATAGATTTTGTTTATATTATTGTTTTCTGAACATGAATGTGTTTGATATGTTTATGTATTGTGTTAGGCTTATGAAGCTGAATGCATTAGTAACCCCATGGGCATGGAACATCAAGGTGGCCCAAGTAGCCCAGTTCAACCAAACACCAACTCCATCCCACCTTGGACACAAAGCAGCCAAGGATCAAATCAACTACAAGCTGGACAGCAGAGGTGGAAGAAGCAGCCAAGTAAAGAGAAGCAACAAGAGGAAAAATGCTCACAAGTTCTTTGCCAAAAAGGGACTGTCAAGAAGCCTAAACTTGAAAAAATTGTAAAGGGGCTCGCTAAAAAAGCCGCTTGGCAAGTGTAATTTGATTTTTGTAAAAGAATGGTTAAGTAGTTCATAATGTTTTGGCATAGATTCTCGAAACAGTTTAGTAGGTACACCATTTGTTTTGTGCCAAATATGTTTTGGCTACTGTTGGATTAAGAACATAACTTAATGTAATGTATGTTAGCCTCTACAGTTAGAGCAATTTTTAGCATTAACAGGCTCATGATCCTATTGTGTTGTTGGTTTTCTTTGAGAGTAATGTACACAAAAATACAAATTCACAATTAAAGCTTTTCACACCAACTACTTAGTAGTTTTCATTGAAGACAAAGAAACCATTACATGCTTACAACAACAACAACAAAGTAACCATTCCAGGTTCACTAAAGTTGATAACATGCCTACTACTTGATTAACCCTACCTAATTTGCTACATCTTATGCATCAAACTTCTTCATCATAATCCATACCAAATTACAGAAAACAAAGCAAACAAATCCATAGAAAATGTAAATCCTTCCACCCTCACTTCCTCTGTTCTCCCTGCCTGCCTTCAGTTTCTTCACCAATCTCTCATTCTCCTTAGCAAGCTTCATCCTTTGTTGTTCCAGTTTATGAACCTCAGCTTTCAGTACTTGAACATCACTACCAAGCAACTTCTTCTCCAACAACAGTTGATTAATCAGCACCCTTTGCCATTCCTCTTGATGTTCATCAACCCACTCCCACACATCACAGCCATGCCTGATCTTTCTAATGCGGTCATAAAACTTGCAAGTTATAAATTTCCTCCCAGGATTATCACTGGTCCATGATGTCAGAGTTGCCACACCAATCTTACATTTGCAAATTTTAGGAAGAACTCGATTGGACGGACCTGTTGATGTGCTACCCATTCTTTGAATCCAACAAATTCAAAAATAATTAGCCAAAAAAAATAGAAATTTATCATAATTAACAAATCCCCCGATTTATAGAAAACCCTCATTTCAAATAAAATCAGAAGAATTCCCCAATTATATCACCAATGACATTAAATTTTTACCAAAAACACTATTCTATAAACCCTAATATCAAAAGGTGAAGGAAGGGGAACTTACCTGAAGAATTAAAAACCTTCAGTGAATATTTCGACCTAAGTATTGACAATGTAAGATTTTCGAGGGTTTTATAATGCCTTAGATAGTTTTTAGAAGGGAAATGCAGTACAATTGGTGGGAAATTAGAAAAGGTGGGCCCCATGTGACGGAAATTTCATAAATTAACGTCTTTGGTAGTG
Source organism: Beta corolliflora (assembly GCA_947648045.1). Lineage (NCBI taxonomy): Eukaryota > Viridiplantae > Streptophyta > Magnoliopsida > Caryophyllales > Amaranthaceae > Beta > Beta corolliflora. The sequence continues at coordinate 31,222 of CANSZD010004155.1, forward strand.
TTACGTTGACGGAATTGTTAACTTAGGTAGTTGTATAAGAAAAAGTTTATATTAGGTAGTTGTTTATGAAAAGTGATATATATTAGGTAGTTGTTGACAATTTTGGCTTATTTTTATCCTAAATTCTATTTGTATTGTAATCAATTTAGAACTCTATTTATATTCAAAAAAAATATGACATGGCAATTAATGAGCGTGACAAATGGCGTCCAATGAGAACGCCAAATGTCACGACCTCGTGAGCAGGCTTTTGTACTCTACTTTATATAAATGGCGACCACATTCTAATTGAATATCTTATAACAATCCTAATTCTAATTGAATCCCTAATTCCAATTGCAGTAGGTTAATTGAATCGCTAATTCCAATCGCAATAGGTTACTTTAATACGTTATTATATAGTCAATGTTTCCTTTTATAGGTTACTTTAATATAAAATTTTAAATATAGTATAAATGGATCTTATTTTAAAGTACTTTTTAAACACTTTCTAATGGTACAAAAATTATAATTTTACGAACTATATATTAAAAGTTATAATCAATTTACTATATTTTAGTTTTTAATTTATCATAACCCAACTCTATTTATTCTTATCCTAAACTCGATTTGTATTTTAATCAATTAAGAACTCTATTTATATTTTTTTTTAAAAATATGACATGGCACTTAATGAGCGCGACAAATGGCGTCCACCAATGAGGACGCCAAATGTCGCGGCCTCGTGATCTGGGTTTTGCCAAATGTCGCAGCCTCGTGATATGACTTTTGCCAAATGTCGCGGCCTCGCGATCTGACTTTTGTACTCTGCTTTATATATTAGTTATATGATATTGATATATTGATTGATTGATTGATTATACATGTTCCTAATACAGTATATTTATAGTGAGTCGGTAAATTACTAAAAAAATCACATTCCTATTTCCTAGATCACCACAACTCACACCAAGTTTTTCTCTCCACAACTCCCACCAAGTTTTTCTCTCCTAATTAAAAAAAACCAAAAAAAAAAGAGTATGTAATATTCATCTATCACGATTCACGACGCCTCTCTTTTATCAAACTTGCTGAAGTGCTTGCATCGAACGGCAATAGACTTAGCAATAGCTGCGCGTTTCTGTTACGCCAACAATGTGCAGCTGGGTGTAATATCAGATATCTAAGACGTCAGCTCATCTCACCACCCGAACCAAAGTTTGGGAAAGTTTTTGACTGAAGTTGGAAACAAGTTCACGACTCTTCAATCCTTATGCTCCAACTGCCACTCTTGACTTGGCCTTTCGCTCCAACTCCTCTCCACAAGTTAGCCCTTTTTTTTTGCAATTCGAAGGAGCAAGGTAAATTTTTTGAATTATTCGAATTTTCATGTTATCACAATTTGCAATTTGGTTCATGAAGATATTGTAATTTGAAGTATAAGCTTATAAAGAAAGAAAAGTACTCCTATAGATTCTGAAATTTTTATATCTTTTATGATTCTTATTTTGCTCACTTATTAATATAAATAAAGGGATTCTAGCTGAATGTTTTTGAAGAGAAGTGAACTGGGTTTTGAAATTTATGATCTGAAATTGACAGTAGCCAATTGGGTAGTTGGGAATAGCTGCAGAAATGAATTGGGTACTGGTAATTTTGTTTATAGTTAGTTTTTCATGTTTCTACTCAACTTTGGGTGCATCAGAGTGTCCTATGGATCTAAATTATGTTCAAACACTCCCATGGGACACTTCACAGTGCCATGGAAAAACCCCAGTAGATGATCCAAGAACCAGTTGTTGTCAAACACTTTTGAGTTTATTTGGCATAGGTCTTGCCCATAATCTGAAGGAAACTTCCCTCTTCGGAATTGAAGATGTTAATACTTCAGTATCTTGTCTCTCTGAATTCCAAACCAAGCTTAATTCTCTGTCTCTTTTCCCAAATTTGACGTCGATATGTTTTAGTCCTTCACAGTTTGTAATTACTCCTGATGTTTGTGCTGGCATTGTTTCAACTCGAAACTGGATTGATAAACTTGGCACAAATACTTCTTTAGACAAAGCTTGTCGACCTGACCTGTCTGATCTAACTGCCTGTGACACCTGCTACACTGCTGGCACGAGAGTTCAGGCACAGTTGATTTCCATTGATGGGAACACTTCACATGCCAGAGATTGCTTTTATTTCACCATACTATATGCAGCTGGTATAGTCAATAAATTTGGCCCACAGAGTGTTGGAACAACTTCGTGTATGTTTCAACTTTCATTAGTGTCATCAACTGGGTCAAACAGTACAACCCATTGGAAGCTGCATCTGGGTCTAATAGGTGCTGGTGTAGTTGTGTTTGTAATGATATCTCTTTTTGGTTTTTACTTCTGGTATTACAAGAAACTCCAGAAGAATAAGGGTAATGAAGTGGAATTGGATACGGAACAAGGAAGTAGGCCTATAATGCGACCTAACACTGGTGCAATATGGTTTAAAATTGAAGACCTTGAGAGGGCAACTAACAAATTCTCGCCTAAAAAATTTATTGGTCGTGGTGGATTCGGAATGGTATACAAGGGAACATTATCAGATGGAACAGAAGTTGCAGTCAAGAAGATTACTGAACCCAACTTTGAAAGGGATTCTGATTTTCGAAATGAGGTTGAGATAATTAGCAACTTGAGGCATAGGAACTTGGTGCCCCTTAGAGGATGTTGCATGATAGATGAGGGTGACAATGATGATGAGTGTGGAGGAAAGCAGAGATACCTTGTATATGAATACATGCTGAATGGAAATCTTGACGAACATCTTTTTCAAAATTCTGCAAACCAAAGTGGGGTACACAGAATACCATTAACATGGCCCCAAAGGAAATGCATAATATTGGATGTGGCAAGAGGGCTAGCTTATCTTCATTATGGAGTAAAACCTGCAATCTACCATCGGGACATCAAGGCTACAAACATTCTCTTAGATTCAGATATGAGAGCAAGGGTTGCTGATTTTGGATTGGCTAAACAAATCAAGGAAGGCCATTCTCATCTCACTACAAGAGTGGCAGGCACTCATGGTTATTTGGCCCCTGAATATGCACTTTATGGGCAGCTAACTGAGAAGAGTGATGTCTACAGTTTCGGGGTAGTTGTTTTGGAGATAATGTGCGGGAGAAGGGCCCTTGATCTGTCAGCTTTAGGGTCCTCCACCACTGTCTTAATAACAGATTGGGCGTGGTCTTTGGTTAAAGAAGGAAGACTGGAAGAGGTTGTGGATGCTTTCTTGCTGAAAGAAGGGGATAACTTGGAGCTGAACCCAAGGGGAATAATGGAACGGTTTGTTCGTGTCGGTATCCTGTGTGCCCATGTCATGGTTGCATTAAGGCCTACAATCTCAGATGCCCTCAAAATGTTGGAAGGTGACATTGAAGTTCCTCAAATCTCAGACCGGCCCATGCCTTTTGGGCATCCATCTTTCCATAGAGACGGTAACCCTTTCAGTATATCACCAGTTTTGAGTGGGCTGCTTCTGAATTCTGGCGAGATGCTTAGGTAATTAAGGCTGAGTATGAGCTCCATTTACTCTTTGCTGCAGAGTCAACTACTGGAGGAAGCTATGTTTCCCATGCTTGTAATCTAGGTGCCTTTTACAGAAAAATAAAGATATGAAAACATCCGAATATTTCTTGTGACGACTTGGATACACATGTTTTGCTTCAGTAAAGTAAAGGAATGCTCACTACTGTGTCATAAAGTTGGCAGATAAAGCCTCCATGATCTTATGTATTACAGAGGAAAATGTAAAATCATTTTCTTGTGAAATTTCCGGTAGCGAATGAACCTTATCCTCATTGCTCTTTTCCTTTTTAACACAGAGAATGAAAATTGAGTGTAAGGGAGTATTTATTCGCATTATTAGCTACCAGTTTCGTGAATGTCTTGTTAATGTTCAAGACTTTAACAGGTTAGGATGTAACTTTTGTTGATGGGCTTTATAATTTAGCATCATGTACATACTATTTTTTCTCTCGTCATTTATACTATATATATAAAAGGGAATACAGAGTTTGCTCAAATAAGAATAGGATTCAGGGTCATGTTTTCATCTAATTTCATCCATTTCTCGACCCTTTTTTTCTTTTTAATTCCCTATCTTACTTTTGCACTGAATTTTCATACTACTCTTTGTCATCTTTCGGCACTATTAGAACTTAGTAGATGTTACTACCCAAATAGTGGTGTCGAAACGAATCGACCGCCGTGGCCAACCCGATACCGACTTGACTCAACCTCGATTCGACACCAAGTGAGGTCGGTCCCCGACCCGACCGAAACATGACCGGAATTACCTGCACCGACCAAGACCCGACGAGATTATATTCTGACCTGACCACACAGACCTGCATTCAAACCCGAACCTGACCGTATCTCAACCTATATTACCAAAAAAACCCGACCAGACCCGGTAAATACCAGATTTGTTTATGAACGACCCGAATTCAACTATAATTGATGTTTAACCAGATAAAATCAAAACTACCTTATTTGATCCAATTTTTCAAACCAACCTATTTGGACGATTAAACCCCACCAAATTATTAAAATTCAATTATTATTCTATATCTACAAAATTATTTAAGTATATATATATTTTGCTAGATATATATGCATATAAATATATATAATATTCATTCCTTTAAGGTGTCTATAACATATGAGTAGAAGATCAAGTTACAAACGCAAAAATTGTTGTGGTTAGTACTTGATCGTTAAAACTCTCTTTTTGAATTTCGAAAAATGTATCACATGTGCCTCCTGACTTTTAGATCTCACTAAAATCCAATTATTGTTTAATATCTACAAAATTATTTAAATATATTAATTTTATCTTTTACTAAATATTTAATATATCATTCCTTTATAACTATTTATAAGTTGGTATTATTTAGAATTATATTTTTTGATAACATGATATCACTAGTAGAACCAAAACTGCAGCAACAACTGCAGGTAAAAAAACAATTTTTTTTAAATAATTGTATCTTTGTTATTGAATTTGAAGGATATGAAATCATAGTTTAAAGGATACGAAGATCTTGATTGTGATATACTGAGTAATACGAACTTGAAAATGTTCTCATTAGAAAATTGAAAGAATGACAAAGGTACAATTGAAAAGAAAAAAAAATTTCCAGAATAATTGATACAAAATTGAGCAGAAAAACTCTATCCTAGATCTCACAAAAAACTAATTCAACATAACATAAGAAAATAAAAATCAACAAATGAAATTACAAATCAAAAAAGGAAAACTCTCGTTTGGACTGAACCACCACAGCCGAACAATCTCGCAACCACCACTGACTCCGGCGAGATCTTCGCTGGTTCAAATCAAGATTTGAGATGTTTTTTTAGCACCTGCCACGCCACCCACCCTCGGGCTTAAACCCATGTCAAACTCTCATAACTCACTCTCCCTTCACACCCAAAAGGCAAAATAAAACAAAAATCAAAGCTCTTACTCTCCCTCACTCGACCTTCATCGTTCATTCATCCATGGAGTTGAAAACCTCCAAATAAACTAATTCTCAGAATTCAAATTTTGCGCCCATTTAATCTTTCTTTGGGACGTAAAAATGGTGGGAAACACTAGAAAAAATGCTCGAAGTAGACCTAAACCTTCAATCGATGTTGATGAAGTTCATCATCCGATCAACACTGACAACAAATCAAATCTCAAGCTTAGGAGAAAGACAATCGCGATTCTTCTTTCTTCCAGATTTAGATTTCTTCTCGGATTCTTTGCAATTTTCGTCTTCGCATTTTCAACTTATTTAATCTACTTTCATTTCACGAATTCTATCGATTATGGAAGCCAGAAACCTAGGGTTATCACTCCATTTCCTGCTCCTAAACTCATGGATCTTCGGTGGTTGAGGGGATGGTAGGCTGAGGAGAGAGAATGAGAGAAGGAAGAGGAGGTGGGCGGATGAGAGGGATGGGGATTAGGGTTTTAGAGAGGAGAGATGGAAGAAAGACTAGGGAAATGGAAATGGGTTTGAGAGATTGATGGTTAGATTTTGATCCTTCTCAAATCAAAGGGTTCTAATTCATGATCCATGATATTATTCTCTGGCCAATAGGAAAAGAGAATGACCTTCATATGGATTGATGACCTAGCACATGATTGGTTCTTATATTCTTATAATCTTACTAGTTCTTGTCTTGGTTTAGTAACTTAGTAACTTTAATAATTAGTCAATTATTTTATTATAATTTGAATTTTTGGTTATTTTTATTGAAATTATTATGATTAGTATTTAAGTATAATTATCATTTATTAATTAGCATAATATAACCATAATAATAATAATAATAATAATAATAATAATAATAATACTCCCTCCGTTTTTTTAGATGTAACATATTGACTTTGGGCACTATTCTTCCAATACACTTTGACCATTAATTGTTATTTATACATAAGAAAAAATATAGTCATGTGGGATCTTGTTTGATTCGTCACGGTATACACTTTCCAAATATATACTTTTTATAATTTTTACTTTTATACAATTAGAGATATTATCGATCAAAGTTGTACCTCGACAAATGTAAAAAGTCCAATGTTACATCTAAAAAAAACGGAGGGAGTAATAATAATAATAATTATTATTTAATTAGAGTCATGAATTGAGTTTCTGAATTTTAATTAGACTCCTTACTTATAGCATTACTTATACAACTATCATCAGTCTATTACTCAATTAAGTAATAGTATAATTATATATATTTAAGTGAACTTATATGTAGTGTTACATTGACTTAGATTATCGACTTACAATGATACATCACATTGATCTCGTCCGATAACAACTTGTTTCAATCCAAATACATGTTTTTAGTTTCGAAATGCATTTAGCATGAAGACTATTAGCTAAAATAGTGTACTATTATCTTGAATTAGCTAAAATAGTGTCCTATTATCTTGAATTAGCTTATAATCTATATTGATACATTCATTAATCTTATCTAGTAACAACTTCTTCAATTATCTAGGAACAAGTTAGTGAGTTACTGAGTTGGTATAAGTCTAATCGAGTAATTCACTAAATGCTAAGTTAACATATGGTTGTTAACAAGTTACTATCTAGTAAGTACTTGTTAACTTATTGACTTATGGTTGTTATGTTTACTATCATTTATATAAACCGTTGTTATGTTTATTATTATTGTACAACATATGAACTCTCGTTATAATCACTTAAGCCTCATATGAACCGTTGTTGTAAACATATGATTGTCATTTGTTATAATATTATAATATATCAAGAGTCGTTGTACTAATTTATAATCAATATAGTATTAGAATGATTTTACAATTATTTTAATACCAAAGTACAATACTACTAAAATGATTAAACATATTGATAAAATAGTTTGTTTATACTTTATTATATATAGTCACAACATAATACATATATAACGCGTTATGTTTGTTGTTGTTATTGTTATTATTAGCATTGTTGCTACTATTACTGTTAGTATTTGTATTGTTATTGTTATTGTTAGTATTCTTGTTTTTATTTGTATTATTATTATTGTTAGCATTGTTACTATTACTATTATTATTATTATTATTATTATTATTATTATTATTATTATTATTATTATTATTATTATTATTATTATTATTATTATTATTATTATTATTATTATTATTATTATTATTATTAGGATTTTTTGACTTTAACCACCTTATAAAATCACCATTTTTAAGATAACCACCTTATAAGTTAATTGTTTTAAATAACCACCTTATATGACCTAAATCCTTTTAAATACCTACCAATCAACAGATTTCGTCAAGGAAATCATCCTCAAAAAGGGTTTAAGAACGATTTCATCACCTCCACCTTTATTCACTAGAATGTATTTAAGGTTTAAACCCTTATTTAAGACCGATTTCTTGGACGAAATCTGCCAATTGGTATGTATTTAAAGAGATTTAGGTCATATAAGGTGGTTATTTAAAACAATTAACTTATAAGGTGGTTATCTTAAAAATGGTGATTTTAAAAGGTGGTAAAAATCAAAAAATCCTTATTATTATTATTATTATTATTATTATTATTATTATCATCATCATCATCATCGCTTTATGTTTATTAGTAATAGTAATTATTATTGTTATCATGATCATCATAGCTATTTACAAACTTATATATCAATAATAATGTTTATAATAATAGATTCATTTATATAAACCTTGGAATTGATCGTTTACTCGTTATCATTGACGTTGGTTATAATATTATAACATATGAAGAGTCATTCTACTCATTTCTGTTACCTTCGTTCCTAAATAATAGTTACACTTACACTTTTTACGCATGTCGATGCAAAACTTCGTGTACTAATAACTCTAATTTTGTATTTGTAAAAATTATAAAAAGTTGATGTTCTAAAAGTACATATTAAGATGAATCAAACAAGACCCCACATGATTATATTTTTTCTTACTCATAAATCACAAATGGTAGTTAAATTAATTTTGTGAATAGTGTCAAAAGTCAAAGTGTAACTATTATTTAGGAACGAAGGTAGTATATTAGAGTGAATTTATGCAGTTGATTAGTCGAAATAAGAGTTGACTAAGAGAATACACTAAACGTCACGGTAAACAATATAGTGTTTTTATTAGTTTTTCGTTATCATCCATATATTTATTGCACACACACATATGTATATATATGCCGATCTTAATACGTTTAATAATATGATCCGCTTACAAAATCCATAACAAAATCAAAATGACCCGACCGAGGAGTTAACCGAAGTTGAATCGAAGTTCAATAGCGAATGGACCCGATGCTTCACAATGATCGAATTAAGGTCATTAGTGATTTAACCCGAGTACACTTGACTCTACCCAAGCGTACATGAAACCCAAATACGACCTACGCAAACTCGGTTAAAAAATGTCCACGGGCGATCATACCCGTGAAATAAATCGACTTGTAAATGGAACGCTCACACATGTCCCAGACCCTACGCAATCCCATGATTCAAATGTGATCGACCCAGGTTGAACAAAACCTGACCAATCACGACCTGGGACACTGACTGTCATAATCCCGACTCCGTCCGGGTCCGACCTAGTTCGCCGTGGGTATACCCGAACCTCGTTTTGACACCACTATACCCAAGTAACAGTACTAGACAAGAGACTGAAATTTTTGTGAAGTGGACTTCACCACCAGAAGGTTGGATTGCACTCAATACATACGACTGCAAGAGGCGCACCAGGGCTTGCTGGTGGAGGCGGTGTTTTACGAGACTATCGAGGCCAGAGGCGGTTCTTGGCCCATACAATTAGGGCGACGGAAAAGGCCCCCAAAATACATATCCCCGAAATATATTTATTATTGTTTGAAAGAAAGACAAAAGCAAAGCATTTGGATCAGTGATAAAGTAGTAAGGGAAGGGTGACAAGGATGTGGGTTTAGTTCTTGGTAGGAGCAAAATTCATTCAAATTCTACTTTTGGGGAAGTCGGGAAAGTCCCCCTATGACTCACATTAAATACCACGCCGCGTATTCACTATTCATTAGGTTATTTTTACCTTTTTTTTTCTTTTGTTGATTTAATACAAGATGATGTATGGATGAATCTTCATATTCCCATTAATGGCTACTCATTTTTTCCAACTCTTTCTCCTCCCAACTCTCTCTCATTAATTTCTATTCACCCCATATTAAAAATTGCAATTTCCCAATAATATTTACTCTTAAACTTGAATGGAACAAATCTCAATTGTCTTTGGGTTAAAAAGCTTCCAATTCTAAACACTAGCTATCTCCGACGTCTAATCTAAGCTATTGAAGCAAAGCAGCCTGGGTAATTTTTTTCGATTTATTTTACTTTCGTTTTTATGTTATTCAATAAATAATTCTAATTGAATGTGTTTTTTATTTTCTTTATACAGATTTCAGCTTTAGTTTGTTGATTTCATCCAATTCCAAAGAATCATGAATCATCCAAGGGAAAATTATCTCTTAGAATTATTCAACTATCACTCATTGGTCAGATAGTGATATTCAACTGGAAGCAATCAAGCAATCCTGACTCTTGGTGTTTTGTCATCTATCTCTCTTTATATTTAATTACTCCTCTTTATTTATATCTAAATATATCTTTGATATGTTAAGAAAATATCCTTATGGGTATGAAAAATGCAAAATAAAACTAAAAATCAAAGTAATATGATATAATTAGATATTTTAATATGATGATGTAATTAGAGATTATTTTCAATATCAAACTTATTTTTTTAAAATTAAAAATCTTATATCTTTTACTCCCTCCGTCCCATAATACTCTTTACACTTTCCTTTTTCATCTGTCCCAGAATACTCTTTACACTTTTATTTTTGGATATGACCCACTATTATTTTAATCCTTCTACCTTTTAAGCATTGGCCCACACTCTCTCTCATCCAAATAAAATAATATCACTCATACTACCCACCAACTCTAACCATGGCCCACATTCTCTCTCCTTAAAATAAAATAATACTAGTTTTACTAACTACTAACTCCTATCACATCTATTTTTCAATAAAATAACAATTGATAACCAAACAACAACTTATCATCTAAAACTATGTGCATTGATAAGTGTCAAGAGTATTTTAGGACGGAGGGAGTATGAACTATGAAAGGCTCAATTTTAAGAAAGTGTATATGGCCCCCGTTATGTTTGCTCCGCCCCTGATCGAGGTATTCTCCTAACTGTTTCCTCAGCCTATTTCGTTATATGTTATGTTCTCCGGGCTGAAGTATTGACTTTGAGAACCAAGAGAAATGCCTAATCTCAAACTTTTATACATGAATAACATATACTTCTCTGTTTCTAAATAAGTGCAACAGTTTGAATTTCACGTGTGCCAACGCACAACCTTTACCATTAATTATGTTTTTGTAAAAATTATAAAAAGTTGATATTATAAAAATATTCATCGAAACAAGTCCCACAACATTTTATATAATCATTTTTATTTTTATAAATTAGTGAAAATATGGTCAATCAAGTCTCCATATTCTACTTTCTCCAAACGATCATTCTCAATTGCTATCAATGCCAATCCATTAAACCTTTCTTGTAACATTATAGAACGAAGATAGGATTTCAATAACTATAACTTTGAAAAACTTCTCTGTGCATGATGCGTTGTCGAAGTGCACACATATTAATACCTTAATCAACCTAACAAATAGCTAGAGTAAGTAAGAGTCGATCCCTACGAAGAAAGTAATTTTTAGGAACAACAAAGTGGAAACAAAGTTCCAGTAGCAAAGTAACAGGTTTGGGGAGAATAACGTGATATCTATAACTAATATCTAAGGAACAAAACAAATAGCTAGGAAACAAAACTAATGATTATACTAAAAAGTGTATAAAGATGGGAACAATCCGATAGAAAAAATACTCAGTAGATAGTTAGACACTAGCCATGCAATTTTGTATAATCCTTGACACTTTAATTAACCTCTATGAGTAGATTGATTGCATGAACAAGTTCCCCTATCTTCCCTTACTTTTTAGCTGGTTCGGGGACGACCGCGAACTAATCTTAATCAGCCCTAGTACTATGAGCATGGAATTCAATGCAAAGACATCATTAAGAAATAGGAATACATCACCAACCCAAGACAATATACACTACCAATGGCACATGATTCATCCTAGATTTGAACCCCTACAGTTGTAAAGTGCTGAGGTACAACCTCCCTATAACTGGTTGCTACTTTTTTAATTATCTAAGCAATTACATTGACTTAGCATAATTAACTACATTAAAACCCGACTCAAATTAAATAGTTGACCACCTACTCATAAGGATCGTCATTCATGAAATAAAGCTGATGATTCATAAATACTTGAACGTAATAATTGCAATTCATGAAGAGCAAATATGTCTCATAAAAACTTAATAACATGGTTTTAGTCTAATAGTTACTGAGCATGACAAACTAAGAAATTATAATACAAAGTAAAACAAAGAAGAAGAAAAGAAGAACTCAATAGGAACAACAAATTCAGATCTTTTGTTCTTTTCGCACTCTAGCTCTTGTTCCCTTGCAGCTTTGTATCTCGATCACTGGGAAACGACTCTCAACTCTTGAGGGGTTTGGAAGGACGAAAAGAGACTCCCATTAAAGTAATTTTGTGGCCTATTTATAATAGAATGATTGCCCTAGATGACTCCTTGATGAGTTGGAATTTGGGTAGAATTAAGAAAGTATCAAGATAAGATTATGGAATATTTATCCTTTCTATATCTTCTTCAACCACCAAGAATAATATCCTTCATTAATAAGATATTGTTTCCACCTGAATGGATCCCCAAGAATTTTCAAATATCACGTATGATTGCAATTTGACAGCCTGGAAAAGATCTGGCAAATTTTCCATCAATTGTTCCTTTACGCAGTAGTCCAGTTTCTTTGCAAGGAAGAGAGATATGCTTCTTCAGTCTGTAGTGATCTTGCATTGTTCCTTTCGATTGCTTGGTCCTTTCCAAGGAACATAAATGTGTTCCTTTGAAGCCAGATTTAGATTTGTGAAGTTTGCTTATTGATTTTCTTCAAATGGGAACTTCTCCTCAAGAACACATACTTAGGAACACACGTTAGGAACACAATAAGGAACATGTAGTCCTTTATTAAGATAATTCCATCTTCATTCAAAATGACTCAAACACCTATAAAATTCATAAAAGGGAAATAAATCACATAATATAAAAAATATAGGAAAATACTCCAAAATCACTAGGAACAACCAAAGAACAAGTAAAAGTATTAGAAACTATGCCATAATTGACACTTGTCAAATACCCCCACACTTAGACTTTGATCGCCCTCGAGCAAACTTAAACAAAGACACAAAAAGAAAAGACTCAAGACATAAACAATAGACTACCTCTCCCAAAGGATCAAGACTATAGACATACAAGTCGAAGCACAACTAAACATTCACTTGGATTCACTAAACTCCACCCCTTAGGTTCCATAAGTATACAACTCCTTCAAATCAATTTTAATGCAATTATATGAACCCTCACAAGTCATGTGTTTCTCTAAAAAACTCTCATGTGTTTAGGGCTTAACAATGTTCCACTCAAGACTCAATTCCAATGGAAATAATTTATCATAAGCTTGCATAGCATCTCATTCTCTACCACTGGAGAACTATTCGTCACATAATGAACCAAAAGGTCTTTCAAAGGTTGTAACGAGGCTTGGGAACAAGGTAGGAAATACTTTTTGATATGTGGACTGAAAGCCAAGAAACAAGTGAAGCAAAAACAAAGGGAACTCCGCCATTTATGCGAATAGAAGACCAAAAACTTGAAAAACTCCAAAATGTATTCTTCACCAATCAATCCAGCAATTGTAATACTTCAAGGAACAAGTATTAAACATTTTTTCATAACTCAGTTCCTTTGAAGTTCCACTTGTTGTTTAGGAACATGGGCCACATGGCTCATAAACGTACTTTTGCTTTCCTTCTTTCTGTCTCTTTTTCACTTTATTTTTCTAATGATTTATTTTTATACTTTCTTGAAACAACTTTATTTTTTTAATGAATCAAAGTTCTAACACAACCAATTCCTGCAAAAAGGTCAACCCTACACTTGCTCCTTTCTTCACCGCAGTGTAAACACTAACTGTCAATGCTCAACAAGTTTCAAAGCTAGGTAGGGCATAAGAACAAGGCTTGTAATATGGTCAAACAAAGGAAACAGGCCATAAAGCTTAAAAGGGCTCATAAAAAGGGATAAAATAATCAGAAAGGCTTTTGGCTATGTAGTTTAACAACACAAAAGTGCCTATATCATCTTCATAACACAAAATAGTCATATGTGGCCTTAAAGAAAATCTATGCAAGTTCTAAAGATTCAAATCCATAGAAGAGTATATCACACATAAAGAAAAAGAGACTAATATGAATGTTTTAGTCTATATAAGGCTCAAAAGCTCACAAGGAACAATGGCTTACAGAATCACACTTTCATCTCATCAAAATCGGCATAAAACTCAAGAATATTGCAAGGGGAATACAAGGGAGTTGTCATCAGTATGTAAGAATCACAAAGTACATCCACTTCAATCACACTCAACTCACATAAGCACATTCTTTTCACCAATTTAGAAGAGAACTAAGACTCGCACAAAAAACTATCAAAAAAGTTAAATTTTAAACTCTATATTAAAATAACGACTCGAGATAATAAATAAGAATATTCCTACCCCCCACACTTGAAATTTACATTGTCCCCAATGTAAGTTCCAAACGTGAAATTTAAGAATAAAATTAGAAAAAGCCATGATTTTATTCAATTACGAAATATTAAGAGAGCAATAAAACGAGGGATTAGAAACAACCTTTGGGTTGCCTCCTAAGCAGTGCTCTTGTTAATGTCTCAGGCTGGACAGTTCCCTTCAATTGGGATCTTCGAGTTTCCGTACCTCAATTAGGAATGCAGAAAAACCTTCATAATAAGGCTTCAACTTGTGCCTATTCAGTATTCACTTTCATAATAGTATCAGATTTTAAACTCTTAATTTCAATTGCACCATGAGGGTAAATGTTAGTCACAACAAAAGGACCAATCCATTTGGAACACAATTTACTAGGGAAAAATTTAATTTTTGAGTGAAAAAGCAAAAATTTATCACCAACAGAAAAATTCTTCCTAGCAAGCATTTTATCATGAGAAATTTTTGTTTTTCCCTTATAGTTTTGCACATTTTCATAGGCTTCCAACCAAATTTCTTCAAGTTCCTGTAACTTTAGTCCTGCCAAATCATAATCCATGTTACATTCTTTCATAGCCCAAAAACGATATAGGGAGATACTTATAGGTGTTCTATAACACTAGTGGAAAAAACGCTATATGTCACAACATAACTGCTGCGGTCCTTAAGAGAACCGAATCGGTAAATCCTCAAAATTTTGGGTGGAAAACCTGGGAACACAACCGCTGAGATTTTTGAAATATTCTTTAGAAAGATAATTATCGATAATATTTATTATAATTGAAATATTAAAAATACAATTAATTATCAGGAATGATTGATTGGGATTTTAAAATTGGGCTTGGATTTAATTAATAAACTTTATGTTTTCAAAATGCTTTTGGGCTAAGCTTGCTCGATTGCTCTCTTTTTGGACTGGACCAATTAGGACGACGATATTTTTTATTGTTAGGTACTTAATGGGGTGACACAATTTTGTGTCTATAGAAGCCCCCACTTTGACTGAGGTTCGTAAAACTAAAAGTCAAAGTAGCCTGTGTCAGGACGGAGAACAATTCTAAACGCTCTGCAGTGTAGAACTGGTATATATATATATATCGCCACCTTCTACAAAACAAAGTTAGTATGCAAGACGATAACTGCAAGTAATTTGATTTCTTGCAGGAGAAGATGTTAGTAGATAGGTGCAAACAACTCATTTAAAAATGCATATAATGATGCAATAATGCAAACTTAGACTCTCTAAGGATGCATGAGACGCTATGCACGGATTAGGATTATGCAAAGTGAAGATGGATAGATAGAGTGAAGGAGATGTCATGCAAGTTTAGGGTTTTGCAAAGAATGATTTTCGAAAACATGTTTTGGTAATGATTCGGGGGTCCGCAAGTGAGATCCATGATTACAACTTTTCGGGAGTTTGAGTTGGAGGAACCACTACATATATAGGAAGCCCCTACTTTGAGAAAGCTGGTCTTCCGAGCCTTGATTATAAGCTGCTTGATTTGAATTGAACATTTAGAGGAGCATACAAAGTTTCTTCACTGGGGAGTTGATGCCGGCAAAGTCAGAGATCATGGAATTACCGGAGAGTCCTTTAGGGACAAAGAGAGTTTGGATTGAAAATAAAAGGCTTAAATTTGTGACTCAAATAGATTTAGGTGGGAGAAGGCTTTGACGTAGCTAGGTTCAGACTCGAGTCTATGTCGGGGTCTAAAAAGAACATGCATCTGAATTCTAGAAAGTCTCAAATCATTAGACCTTGATTAGTTTTATTTATTGAAGCGGTCGGACCTCGAAATGAGGATTCATGCGTATCCTTGCGGAATCAGACCATTCGTAATTCTTGATATGATCTTTTTTTTTACCTTAACTTTTTGCCTAGGATGCCATTTCGGGTTTTCGACTTGGCGGGCTTGGACATACCTTGAAGAAGGAGTTAGGATTGATACGAGGGTTCAAAGTATTTGAGGTTTTTGTGAAGGTTTAATTGGTTGGGCCAAGGTTAGGTTTATGGATTTTATAGGCTTTAAGGTTAATTTTATAGATTGAAGAGATTTGGAGCGAGAGGTAGAGCTTGTGTGGGAGCCCCTTTAGCTTGAATTTTCTTTTTGACTTTGGCTTTTTCTTTTTTGCTCTTTGCTTTTTCTTTTTGCTTTTACTTTCTGTTTTTTCGCATTTTGAATTTTTTCTTTCTTTTATTTTGCATGGCATTTGATTTTTTTATTGTTTTGAGGCTTGCACACAAGTTTTTGTGGTTTTACGGTATTGGAAGGTTAGAAGGCTTTTTGTGGAGCATTGAAAGGTTATTTTGGGGTTAAGGATCAGGGAGATGTTGGTTTATGAATTTTTTTGGGTTGCATGTGGATGGTTTATGGATGACGACCTTTTTGGACTAATAGAGGAAAGACAGAAGGAACTCATAATCTAAAGTATGTCCATTTTTCTTTTCTTTTTTTTTTTTTATTTTTATTAGTTAAGGTCATTTGATTGATTTAAATCTTGTCATCAAATTAGAAGTATAAATAAAATGATGTAAAAGGCCAATGAAAATGAAAACAAAATGCAATTAATTTTTAGAATTGAAATAAATAGAAGGCTGATAAATATAAAAGTCCTAAATAACATAGACTCAACTAGAAAATAAATAAATGAGCTAGGGGAGAGACTCTCCGCCTCAACCTAGAAAACTAGGGACGAATAACTACGCCCCCTGCACTATTGAGTCGATGCCCAAGGGGTTGTTGTTGCTGCTGACTTTTGCTGCAGGCGAAATTGGAAGTCTACCATTATCAACCATATCCTGCAGAGCATTCTTTATAGCCCAACAGACAAATGTTAGATGCCCGTTCCTTTAGTGGTATTTGCAGTAGGAGTTGGGATTCCATTTCGGAGATCGCTTCTCATGTAATACCCCTAATTTTCAGAGCTTATTTTATTATTTATTAAGGTTTAATATTATTTCCACTTAAATTTATTTTTCTGATAATTCAGTTTTATTTGATAATTATGTTTATTAAAATAATGATTTCATTTAGTTATGAATTATTTAACGAGTTTATTTAATTAATTTAATTGAAATGTATTTTATTTAAATAAACTAATTATTCATTTTCATTATTTCTAAATATTTGGATTATTAAGTATGGTAATTGAAATCTTTACTTAGTTGTGGGCATTCTTATCCAAACAATTATCCATCCACATTAGCAAATCCATATAAAGCCCAACCCATACAATATATCAAGTCCATAGCCCATGTGGCATTTTTGTTAGCCAAAAAGAAAAAGGAAAAGCCAAAAAAAAAAAGAATGAAAATGTGATCTTCATCACCATCTTCCTCCCTCACGTATGAAATGAACAGAGCCAAAGGAAAATTTTTCAACAAAATTACAAAATCAACAACTCTTGTTAGGAACTCAATCCACAATCCCGGATTTTCGGAGTAAAATCACCCCATAGTCAAAAGTAAATCTCAACACCATACTTCCTCCATTAATGGAGGTTGACTAAGCTCCACAAATTCAGAAAAGTTGCTCTATAAATAGCAACCCAAACACATTCAACCAAATTGCTCAAGCAAACAAACTTGAAAGGTTGCTTGATCTTCCTCCTTTCTCTCTTAATTTCGATTTTGTTGTGGAAATTAAAAATAATAAAATTGCAACCCACCATTAACATTTTCCTTTGTTTTCTACGAACCGCCGTCAATCACCACGGAAACCACCGCGTCAAACACCGGAAAACCACCCAGCCTTGCCGGTAGAAACACCATCCCCTTCGCGTCACCCTCTTTGCCTCGCCGCGGCGCCCCTGCTGCTGCTCGACGGCAACCGCGCCAGTGCCGACCACTTGAAACCACCATCCCCTTTGAACCTTCGACGTCCACCGCCCGAAACACCAGCGCCACCTCCTTCTGCCTTCCCCTTGATTCGTCCTCCTCTGTGCCCTCCTTCCTTCCTCGTTTTTTTTTTCTTCGTTTATGAGAAACTGGTTCTTAGAACCAATGAAACTCCTTTTTCTCTTTTTTATTAAGTTTTACTATTAGTTTATTTTTTTTAAAACAAATGACTTTCCTAAATTAACTTGCTTATTAAGTTAGTATATTTTAGATTAATTTAGTCTCTTATAACTTAAAAGTATTTCTTAATTTTCTAAAATAAAATAAGAAGTATAATAAAGTTAGTTTTCTATGTTTAAAATAATTATTTAAGTTAATGAAAATTAAGTTGAAGTAATCTTTGAGTACTTAAAATGATTTCATAAATAATTTGAAACCATAAACTTTGATTTATAAACTCTCTTAAAATCATTAAGAACTTCTTTAAGTTATTTGAATTATTTAAATTGTTTATTTTATAAATAAAAAGGGGTTATCTATGTAACTAACTTAGATCTCGTTAATGTCTATTGTAGACTCCGATTTCGTCGACGAGGAATATCAAGAGTGTTAATCCGTTCGTGAACTTAACTTTTGGGCACGCAACAAGAGGTAATCTCCGATGTCCATCTAAACATAGTTCTCGTTAGGATAAAACGAATTAATTATGTGACTATGTGAATTAGAATATGGATTATGATTATGGGTTATAATTATTATAATTATGGATTATGCACGAGGAATGAGTATGACAAATGAAGTAACTTGTATAACGGACGATATGACAACTTTAACGTTATTAACATCATTAACGACACTAATAGTGACTTTATGTTATTATTATTATCGCTATTGTTTAAATAATGTTATTATTGTTACCATCATTATTATTATTATTACTATTATCGTTATTGAAATTATTATTAATTCCATTATTATTATCATTATTATCATTGTTATCCTTGTTATTAATATGGATGTTATGAGTGAAAGTTGGAAATTATCAAGAACATGTGAATATGAGTTAATCAATGTAACCAAGTGACGGTTATGATAATGAATACGAATGGGATCTCGGATTAAGCTATGTATGAATTGAATTCTGGATTTAGAATAAAAGTATTCACTCTTGATTAAATGAATTGACGCATATGTGTACATGTGTTATGTGATGACTTGAATTAAAAGCTGTTAATCACTTAAAGTGAAATATCGGAGGGAAATGATGAACAGGTTGCCCTGTATGGGAGGTTCATCGACCACCTACAGATTATCTGGTTACTATGCTGATTTTCTGTTACTTGTCTTCCTTCTATCTTGTTGTGATCCAAGTAGAAGGGGTGTGCACACTAGGGACTCTGTTATTATGGCCATTATGTTATCCGTAGGTGGTTACAGGGGATTGACCCCGGCCTACAATGTTGAAGTAAGTGGTTACGGGGATTGACCCGACTGCTTGGCGTTCTCTTTCCTCTCCTTAAATAACTGGATTAATTGAACTTATGCGATTATTTATTGTATATATACGTGTATGTGTGCTATGATTTTCAACCCTATTAACCTACTATTTTACAAAGTATTTCCAACTTAAGTATTTTACGGGATGGAGTTGGAATTACTCAGTTTTTCTGATTTTTGGGAGCTTGTCTCTCTTGTTTCTTTTCAATGTATTTGTGCAGGTGGGTGATCGACGGGGGAACAAAGGGAGATCATTTAGAGTTGTCATCCACTTAGCTTATGATTTAGCTTCCGCTGGAACTCTAAAACACTTTAGTAATTAGTAATATTTGATGAACGATTACTTGGTTGTAAGGATTAATTTATTTGAATTTAGTATGCTTTAATCTAGCCTTGCATTTATTTCCAAGGAGATAAGTGCGGCGGTGGCACGCCCGTTGAGTCGAACCCTCGTGGATTTCCCCCATCTCGAGTTTTGTTAAATGAAAAAGGGTTCGGGTTGGCGGGGGTGTTACATCTCAGGTGCAGGGTTTGGAATAGGACCAATGGGATGGAGTGCTCCTCTTGTAGAAGCCCATTGAAAGCTTCTTCTAAAGTCATGTCCAGGGGAGTAAAGGTTCGTTCTCTGGGGCTTTCGCGTCTAAGAACCCCTATTTTTAGTGTTCAAGGCATTGACTTCATTGCTCTTGGAGCTAGAAGGATTATCGACTTCATTATTTTTGGGTCACTTTGGGTCGGGTTATTTTGGGTTCCAGATCTATTTCGGGTGGTCACTTTCGAGTGAAATACGGGTCTCGGGTCGAGTATTTTGGGGCGGGTCAATGGGTACGAGTCTATTTTGCTTGCTATAGTTACTCTTCTTAAAAGACTTATTTTTATTGTAACCCTTATTTTTAAAGGCTTGCACCTCTTCCTCAATCAATAGGCCCACCTTGTAGAGCTTCATGAAAGACTCTATAGGTTGGAATTTAATGTGATCTTCGTACTTGGGATGCAAGTTACGGATCACCAGTCGGACTTGATCCTCTTTAGATGGCATGTTACTCATTTGTGCGGCCTTTTCCCTCCTTTTATTAAGGAACGTGACGAAGTCTTCGTTGGGGGTTTTGTTTAGTTACCTCCAACTCACGAAGACCAATGGGAAGCTGAGTGTTATATATATGCTCCTTGCGGAACTCTTCTTGGTTGTAGTCCCGATCGTTCAGCTTAACTTTGTTCAGTGATCTGAACCACTTAGATGGATGTGCAGCAAGGTTAAGGGAAAGACATAAGCAAACAGGTCCTAGCTCATGCCTTAAATGGTCGTCTAGGTCTTCAACCCCCTTAAATTTTGGGAGGTCACCCAATGCTACCTTTTAGGGAGTTTTTCCCTTAGTTTAGGACCAATGATGTCATGGCCATGAGCCTGACTCTCGAGTACGGGAACTGACTGGATTAATTGCTTGAGTTTTTCGAACCTTAAGTCAGTCTCAAACTTAACAGGATGTGGTGGTGTTGGAATATTTTCACGTTCTTCTTCCTCAGTTGTTAGTTTTTCTCTCAGCATTTTGATCTTTTCATCTTGTTCCTCAAGACGAGAGTTCATCAGCTGGAGTTGAGACAGTTGTTCATTAGTATCTCCCATTTCGGAAGACTATTCGGAAGTTTCGGAAGATTCGTCAGAAAAGGTGATGGTGCGATTGCGAGTGCGGGAGTAGGTTGACCTTGTTTCCTCTCTATTGGGCGTTCCCAAGTTGTAATCACACGACTTGTCCTGAGCATAAATTGAATGGACCTTACTTGTAAGTTTTGAGAAATGATTTTCGAAATGAGAAATGGAAATGAAAAATGGAAATGAGAAATGAAAAATGGAAATGAGAAATGGAAATGGGAAACGGATATGAGAAATGGAAATGGTAAATAATTTTGAAATGGAGGTTTTGAAATGGACATGAGTTTTGGAGTAGTATGGGCCTAACTATGTGCAAATGTTATGGACTGGACTATGAAAGCTGATTGGACTCAGTGATTGGGCTTTGGGGAATACTAGACTTTATACTTACAGGTAGAGTAAGCAGACTAGACTCAAGGATTGTGCCTCTAAGGACTTAAGGAACACTAAATTTTGAGCTTTCGGGAGAATAAGCAGGCTCTGGCTAGGTAATAGGGAAGACTAGGGGAATAAGCAGACTAGGGAGACTAGACTTTGGACTTACATTTAGAGTAAGGCTCTGTTCTTTTGGAGTGAATTAATGGAAATTCAGTTCATTTCAGTTCAGTTTAGACAAATCCAGTTCAGTCAGTTTCCTCTCACAGTTTTTATTCAGTTTAGTTGAGTTCAATTCAGACAAATTAAGTTCAGTTTAGTTCAGTTCAGATAAATTAAGTTCAGGTTAGTTCAGTTCAGACAATTTAAGTTCAGTTCAGTTCAGTTCAGTCCAATTCAGTCCAAAAGAACAGAGCCTAAGTAGGCTAAACAATGAGGGTAACTAGACTTTGAACTTACGGGTTAGTAAGCAGGCTAATAAATAGGGAAGGCTAGACTTTAAACTTACATTTAAAATAAGCAGGCTAGACTTAAGGGTGACTAGACTTTGAACTTACGGGAGAGTAAGCAGGCTAGGCAATAGGGAAGCCTAGACTTTGAACTTATATTTAGAATAAGAAAGCTAGAATTAAGGGTAACTAGACTTTGAACTTACATTTAGAATAAGCAGGCTGTACCCGAAAATTGGGACATTATGAACTTAGGGAGGAGTAGCTTGCTAAACTCGAGCACCTTGGCCGTTATGGGATTAGGAATAATTAGACTTTGAACTAACGTTTAGATTAAGCAGGCTAGACCAAAAGATTGATGGGTTTTAGAGTTTGGACTTCATTCTGTATGGGTTCAAAATTGAATTTGACTAGGGCTTAGAGATGCAACCTAGACCTAAGATATGAATTGGGCTTTTACATTCCTAAGACTTAACTAGGGCTTACGTCGAGATGCAAACTAGACCTAAGGTATGAGTTGGGGCTTTTATAGTCCTAAGGCTTGACTAGGGCTTACATGGAAATGAAAATTAGACCTAGGGTATGAATTGGGCTTTTATAGTCCTAAGACTTGACTAAGGCCTACATGCATGGAGATGCAAACTAGACCTAGGGTATGAATTGGGCTTTTATAGTCCTAAGACTTGATTACGGCTTACATGGAGATGTAAACTAGATCTAGGATATGAGTTACGCCTAAATGGACCTGAGCTTTTGATTGGAATTGAATTAGACATAGATTAGAATGAGATAAGATTAGACTTAGATCGGAATGGGACTCTAATGCTAGCGGGCCTAATATGAATGCATGGACTCTAATGCAAATGGGCCTAAAATGAATGGGCAAGGCTTAGGATTTTTGAAATTCACTTTTTGAAAAGGACCCCTTTGATTTGTTTTTATCTTTTATTGGAAAAGATGATGGATTGATTTTGAAAAAGATTTTCTTTTGAACATGTGGTAGGATGATGATAAGTAAATGTTTTCGAAGATAAAATAGAATAGGGTCTGAAATTGATATTGAAAAATATCTATTTTTTTGAAAGGGATGGAATATGATAGGATAGCTATGTAGGGAGAGATAAGTTAGATAGAAGGGATAAGATAGGATGACATGCATAACAACTCGAACTCTATCATGATCACTTTTCTAGATGTACATATTAGAATACTCTCAACTTTAGATGATATGTATGAAAAGATCCATTCTTATCTTTGGATTAGGTGAGTTTTGTTGGAAAAAGATGACCTAAAAGTGATCATGATAATGCGAATATAGCTCGAAAATCGGCAACTAAACCGACGAAAACGAACCACAAAATTGCTGCGTAGCTTGCGCCACACACAAGGGAATTGTGTGCCACGCAAGCAACGTGCGCTTAGCGCATGAAGCCTGCGCTTAGCGCAATGGTGTTGAGTGCCACGTAATCAAGATGCGCTTAATGCACGAAGCTTGCGTGCTGCGCAAACTGGTGCTCTAGGCGCACGATGCTTGCGTGTGACACAAGCTTTTTGCATTTGGCACATCGCTTTTGCGGAGCGGTTTTTTTCGTTTCGTCGATGTATTGATCGTTTTCAATGTTTTTAGCCTAATTTGAGGAGATACGAGGGGAAAGCATGTTGAACATAGCAAACATGCAATCAGTAATGTCATAAAGGCAAGAATAGTATGCGCTTCCAACCTATAGTCAAGATATATGTTTGATACTATGGTTAAGGCTTTGGTTAAGGCATAAAAGGGTCCATGACTTAGATATTAATCCAACGCTTTGTATCTTTGCTTAAAAAAGATGGCCACGTGTGGGACGCGCTCCGATCCTAAGTCGGGAACAAGAGAGCAATGCCATGGTTGGGTAGGTTTACTTATGACTAAGATCCAACACTATCGCTCGGGGAAGCTTTTTGGAGGGGTAAAATCGCAAACGCCCCCTAGCGTGGCCTCACGCATAGAACATACACTAATGAGGCAAGGACGATGACCTTATAGTGGCCCGGGAGAAATAGCCATGCATATGCGAAGCGTAATGTTATTCAAAGGCATAAAACTAGTATGAATCGTATTTTTCGAGTTTCACCCGCTCATTAAAACTTAGTTTTAAATCCTTCCTAGCGGAGTAGCCAAATTGTAGGCGTGTTTCTATTGCCTACGTGCGATGAACGCGTATTTGACTACCTCATTGTAAAGGGTTTGTTTTGGAATTGGTTTGAAATGAAGAAGTCGTCAACAAGTCTTTAAAGGAAAACTCATAAACCTAATTGGATATTGAGAAATTGTTGGGATAAGTTAGGGACTTATCCAATATAGATTTCCCCAGTCATGACTCCATGAATGGTCGATGAACCAAAGATTGATTTTGAGGATGGGGTACGAATATGATCAGGATTTAAATTTACCTATTGATGGCCTCTACTTAATATCGATTCATGTCATGATTTATGCAATTAAATAACCAAGTAATATATTAATGCAATCTAAAATTAATCTATGTTGGTTCAGTCAACACATAAAAGACTAATTTTTGGTCACATGTTATTTAAACAATCAAATTACAGGGAACCTAATCCAATTGTCCAAATTATCTGAATTTAGTATTGGAACTTTTCTTTAGGTCTTTGATTAACAAAAATAAACATGAGCGGTGATGAAAGTATTAAATCATACAACATGCATATGAATATGAATAATGAATAGAAAAATAAAATAAAGAGAAGATTAGAGAAGAATGTACAAAATAATGTTAATTCCTTTGAGATATACATTGTGACAAGTAAACTGTTAGTACAAAAGGAATTAAACTGGAATTGACCCTTAAGAATAATACCTTTGTCGTCTGGGTCTTATGTAAAGATCTGCAGGCTACAGGAGGAGCAATCTTGAAGCTTCCATGCAAATCAATGCAATTTAATAGTAGATTTAATATGAGTTTGAGTGTTTGTTGTATGTGTGTAAGCGTAGGTGTATGTATGTAAAGTGTACTGAAATTATAGGGAAAAAGTATGAAAAACGTACGTGAGAAACAAAGATATTTACAGACAAACCAAGCTCGAAAATCACGCGAGGGGCAAAACGAAATTGTGTGCTAGGCGCACTGCTTGTGCGCTCCACGCATGAGCGGCGCTTAGCACATGGCTCATGCGTCTAGCGCACCTGCTCCCTGTTTTTGGTACTTGTAAATGGCATCGACTTTGCGTCAACGCACCCGGGTGCGTTTGACCCAAAGCAGATATGTGCGGTTTTTTATCGTTTTTAAGATTCCTTTTTTTATCTTTGATGAAATTTATCTTTTGAAATCCGAAATCAGCTATCTTTAGGAATTAAAATGTGATTTTCGAAATATCCTTTAGAAAAATAATTATCGAAAATAATTATTATTAAAATATTAAAAATACAATTAATTATCTGGAATAATTATACGAGCTTTTAAAATTGGGCTTGGATTTAATGAATATACTTTATGTTTTCAAAACGCTTTTGGGCTTTGCTTACTCGATTGCTCTTCCTTTGGACCGCACCAATTAGGACGACGGTATGTTTTATCATTACTCAATGGGGAGACATGTTTTTGTGTCTACAGTTAGCAAAGTGCGTTCCTCTGTCACTAATGATGGCCTTAAGTGTTCCAAACATATGTAAGAAGTGACACTTAACAAAATTCACAGCAGTTTTGAGCATCATGAGTTTTAGTGGCTTGAGAGTCCACCCATTTAGAAACATAATCCAGAGCCAAATAATGTGAACATAGCCAAAGGAAGGGGAAAAGGAGACATGCAATCAATTGCCCACACATCAAAAATTTCAGAAACAATAATATATTCCAAAGGCATTTGGTTCCTCCCAGATAAGTTCCCAGTTCTTTGACATCACTAGTGGAAAAAAGGTTAACTGATCCAGTCAAAATGGGCATAACTAATCTGGAATCGGATCGGAGCGGATGGGGTAGGAGCGGTTAAGAATATTTAACTGATCCGGTTTACAACTGGATCAGATAGCACTCAACTGATCCGGTTTTCAATGAAATCCGGATCAGTTGTATGAGTTAACTGATCCGGTCAACTTGACATAACCGGATTAGCTAACAAGATAGATGTGATTAAAAAAAAGGCGACCGGCGGCGGCTGGTAGCTGCCGCCCAAGTATTTGCCTACAACCCCTTGCTTTATAATTCTCTCTCCTCCATCAATCATCCCTTTCTTTGCATTATTAAAGTAATTCAATAGTTGTAGCGACTAGTGAAAATACAAGCTGCATGAGACATTGCATATTAAATTAATAAAACTAGAAAGATCACACTTTTATTGATACCCACCTCAAAATTCAATTATCCAAATACATAATTCCAACACATGGATAATTAAAATTCAAATCAATAGCATACACTTTACAGGTACTCTGCAATCTACCCATATCACTCCTATCTTCTAGTATATATAAGAGTGTTTACTGAAAACCAGGTCTTCCATGACCCCATGGACTCTCCCAAAAGGGCTCTCCTTCTTTGGCAGACTGCAGTAAAAATATATTTTGTAAGAAGTCACAGATTAAAAGCAGCTGAGTAGTGCAACACATTTAAAGAAATATTACCACCTTCATAAACAACAAACACTAGATGGGTGCATGTAGCACCGAAGGATGCTACAAAAAACAAGAATCTATGCTATTTTCATGCTTGTGAATGTAAGCAGTGGGAAGCAAAACAGGGAATAGAAAAAACATTGGCATATAAAGGCTTTTAATGAGGCATCACCAAATCAACAACTGCTTAGCTATTCTAAAAAAAAAATTGGCATGGTCCAATCTAAAGTTTACACATCATTTTTTTACAAAATTCAGGATTTCAGGTGTTTAAGCATTGCATCAAATATTTCTCTGTCTGACATATAATCTTAGCAGAACATGCAAGAGAACAAATCATTATGATGAACATTAACTATTGTTGACTATCCCCACTCTCCATGTCTACCAGAAAATGAAAATTCTTGCATGCTTAACATCCTTGATTAAAGCAAAGATGAGTTATCCCATTCAAATAATTTTTGGAAACATATATGGAAGGATATTTAAGAAGAAAAAAAAATCAATTTATTACTTACTTTCCATAATGCAAAATCAGCTGGATTTCGCTTTCTCAAATCAATAGGCAAAACCATTATCAACAATCTACCAGAAAAGATGGAAAACAAGAGATTAACAGAGCTTATTCAACAAACCTTGAAATTAGACAATAAGAAAAATTAAAACCTTTCAATGTTTGTGCAATGCAGTTTCTGTGGTAAGCGTTATTTCTGCAGTAGCAAACTTATCTCTTAGATAGTAACTTGATAAAAGCCACAATTACCAGTCGTCAGTACTCATTATCAACTAATGATATCTAAATTTAATAATATTAGAAATCTAGAGCTCCATGTACAACTGATAATGAGCTTCATCTGTTGAATGCTACAAGAAAGTAGGAATTTCTGCTCAGATTACATCAAAGAAATGAAATTTTTTGGTAGAGAACCTGGAAATCCACCAATATTGTAGTCCAGCCTGTCTTGGAAATCTCATCACACGGCAAATAAATGCTTCATGATATCTAATATCAATTCTATCTCAAAGAATAGAAGCAACTAAGAGTAGAATCATAACATTACTGGAAGTCAAGGAATAGTGAGAATGGATGTGTGTTTACAACCATTAATAGTCAAGTTATGCTTTATTAGCATTATTTGGAGAATAGTCAAGTTGCTATTTAGATTGACGCTAATATTCTAGAGAAAGTGCAGCTTATAATCTAAAAGCACTATGCTAAAAACCAACATGAAA
Source organism: Beta corolliflora (assembly GCA_947648045.1). Lineage (NCBI taxonomy): Eukaryota > Viridiplantae > Streptophyta > Magnoliopsida > Caryophyllales > Amaranthaceae > Beta > Beta corolliflora. Next base: position 59,174 of record CANSZD010004155.1, read on the forward strand.
GGATCAAAGCTCCTTTTATAGTTATTCATACTTAGTAATTGATTAATGAAAACTGATCCGGTTTTCCTCCCAACCGGATCAGTTAATTGATCCCAAATTTAGCGCCCATAATTTGGTGGATTTACTGATCCAGTTTTGAGAGAACTAGGATCGGTTTTGTTGTGTCATATAAGGTTTCTTCCACTAGTGCATTGGTCACAAGTCTTAGAAAACATGTAGGCATCTCTAAAAAGGGTAGGCCAATACAATCCACACTCTAACACCTTATGCGTAGTTCTCTTAGGTCCAAAGTGTCCTCCATACTCTAAAGTGTGGCAAAATTTCAAGATGGATTCAAATTCAGTTTCAGGAACACATCTTCAAATAATTTAATCGGAACAAAATCTCCATGAATAAGGGTTATCCCAATTCCCACATATAATACTGAGCCTCATATTTTATCTTTTCTCTTTGAGATCTAGCGATATCATAAGACAAGTTCTTACTAACAAGATGATTCACAATGTCAACTTACCAAGGAACACCCAAAGAAATAGAATAAAGATACTCATCAGGAAAATATTCATTCAAAGGCAAAGTGTGTTCCTTTTGAATCACTTGTCTTAAATGATAAACCACTTGGTTTTCAGCCCCCCTTTTAATCTTCTGTAAATCAAATTCCTGTAACAACAAAATCCATCTTATTAGTTTAGGTTTAGCCTCTTTCTTAGCAAAGTAATACTTCAAAGCAGCATGATCGGTACATGCAACTACCTTTGTTCACTACAAGAAAACCTATTTATTGCAACGACTCAAGTCGTTGCGAAAAATCAATTATCGTTGCAATAAATACGTATTGCAACGACTTTTGTCGTTGCGGGTACGTCCGTAGCGAAAGCTTTTGCAACGACTTTTGTTGTTGCAAAAGATAGTCTCTTTTGCAACGACTTTTATCATTACCGTACATAAGTCGTTGCAAAATATTATTTTTTCTGCTGAAAATTTACAAATCTATATCAACAATCTTAGTCATTGCAATATATTGGTCTTGTGTTTTGCAACAGACATAGTTGTTGCAATACATCTTTTTTTTTTGCATCGCAAAAAGCTATTGCAAAAGTATAATTTTTTTTTACCGAAAAAAAAAATGCTAATAATAATCATAAACTTAAATACTAGTGAAATTAGGTAAACCTTTTGGATGATCATGAAATCGACTTTTTAATAGATATTTTGAATGTATATAATTACAAAATAACATCCCAATAAACTTCAAAGGTACTTTACGGTACACAAAATATACAACACTTAGATACTTGATAGTTCAACAAAAACCCACTATTTCCCTCCATTAACAAAAGTTACAGCAATGTTAATACCCAAAAGGTATAAATATGACGATCTTAGCTTCAAAATTCGCACCAAAATGCAATTTCCTGCATTCTTCACAACCCTGCATTTATAACAAGATTTAACGAAGAAAATAATTTCAAAGTTAGTACGTAATTTATAATATCGTATATAAGAGTATAATGTTAACCATTACAATAAAAGGGCAGATAGAAATTTTGGCAGAGTCTGCTTTGTATTTTGAACAAACTCCCCACTGGAGATGGTTTCAAAACATATTTACAGTGATTCAAAATGCAACCATCCATAGGCCATAAAAACAACCAACAAACACCCACAATTACAACAGCAGTAAGAAGCAAAAGAACGCTCCAAAGCTAAAAATATCCAGCCTGAAAGCATTAAAAAACATAGCGAGAAAATTAGCACCAAATTAGTCGCTCATGTCTTCCCCGAAACAACAGTAAAAAAACAACACATGTCAGAGCTAAAAAATATGTATTCGAGAAAAAATATGAATATAATGTTGGTCATTATGATAAAGGGCGAGTAAAATTTTTGACATAACCTCCTTCGTGTTTTGTACAACTTCCCAATGGAGATGGTTTCAAAACCTATTTACAAATTATTCAAAATACAATTATACATAAGCTATAAAAACAACCAAACAAACACCCTTAATTACGGCGAGCAACAAGCAACAAAAGAACCCTTGAAAGCCATGAAAAAACCACCCGATAGGCAATCATAAATGCAGCATCAACTTAGCACCAAATTACTCCATTACGTCTTCCCAAAATAGCAACAAAACACACAAAAACAGCCACTAAAAACCTCCTAATAATGGTGACAATACTCTCCAAATGAGCTTATTATAAGAAGTAGTTATAGCGAACATATATATATTCAGAATAAAAAAAAGATAACAAAATATACCTTCACATATTTAGCCAAAGTAGTTATTAGACACCTTTATTTGCAAGTTGCTGCGGTAATTCCTATTTGAAAGCCTCCATTGTTGCTTCTTGTTTTGCTTTATGTTCCTCAATTTCTCGTTATCGTCTTTGCTGGCTTTCTTCTAGCTCCTTTATCCTTTGTTCTTGTTCTTGCATTTTCTTTTGTTGTTCTTCCACACGTTTTCTTTGTTCCATTTGTTGTTTTCCTTTGACATAACCGCGAAGGCAGTACCCTTCCCATAAATATATCCAGACCTTCGTTCCAAAACTTGAATCAAAATTTTCTCTTGTGTCATTGTATCACCATCCTCAGCAACTACATGTTTGATTTTATCCTAAACAAAAAATGAAGTTCAAAGAGGTTTTTTTCATTGATTTTAAAAAGATAGTAACATATATATTATACCTTAGAATTAACTAGATGACATACTTAAATTGTTTTGCATCGTGTGGCGTGAGCCTATTCAAGTTCGCCTTTATCATTCTTACATGTGTGCTCAATAAGCCACACCACATCTGCAGAAAGCTTCACATTATTGTTCTCCTTTGTGTTGGAAGTTCAACATACTCTAAAAGTTAATCTCAAAGAGAGGAGTGGAAAAACAAGTAAAAGGTTATTGTCCCACATTGGAAAAATATCATTGCTTCTCCTTGTTTATTAGTAGGAGCTCCTTAGCACTTCTTGTTTGATAGAGTGCTAGATGGATGGATGCACCACACACGCGCGCGCCGGCCGGCCGGGCTCGGGCTCGTGGCGGCGGCGCGGCGCGGGGTCGTGGGTCCGCGGTCCGTTTTAAAACTCCTTCATTTATTTTGGCGTAAATCTCGGAATTTATTACATAACCGTTGCTAGCAAGATTTCGGAGTCAAATCCCTTATTTCTTTGTCTTCAGTTTTTCTCTTTACTTGCCGGTTAAAGGGTTTGCTTTCTTGGAAATTAAACACACAAATTACTCTCCTCTTCTTCTCTTCCACAAAAACTCTCTGGTTTTGGGCAATATTACGGTCTCCATCAGAGGTGTGTGAGTGCACACATATCTTGGAGTCGTGCTAATCCTGGAGGACGATCGCCTAATTTTTTTGCAGGGGTAGCGCGAAATCGTCTTTTAGGGACGGTGGTCTTCCACGTCACGGCAAATTGTTTTTCCTTGTTCACGCTTCAACGGATAAGTATTATTGTTTTATTGTTTTATTTGCAACAATCTAAAAGGCGAATTTATGGCTTCCAAACTTATGATTCCCGATATGTCTAAGATGGAACCCCTAGATGGGAAAAACTATAAATGTTGGGTTGTTAGGATGCGTTTTTATTTGGAACAAATTGATGTTGCATATGTTCTTGATGATGTCGTTAAACCCGTTAATGAATCGATTTGCGTGCCTTTGAATCAAAGTTTGTTAAGGATGATAGAACTTTGTAAGGGTATGCTCTTGCATCATATGTCAAATGCTTTCTTTGGATATTTACATCTTTGTTTAATCATGCTAAGACTATTTGGGATGCTTTAGAAAAGAAATATGGGGCTGATGATCTTTGGATCAAAACGTTATTGTGTTAGTAAGTGGTTAGGCTTTCAAGTTGATGATGAAAAACCTATAATTGATCAAATCCATGCCTATGAGAATATTTGTCTTGCTATGGCGCGAGGGTGCGTGCATTTGTGATATTACCCTTGCTATTGTGTTGATTGAAAAAGCGCCTCCTTCTTGGAAAAATTTTGAAACCGGTTAATGCCCAATAAGACAGACCTAGCTTTAGAGGGCGATAGGTCACCTTAAGATTGAGGAAGAGAACCGAATTAAGGACAAAGGTCAATCTGTGATTCGTGATCAATCTGTTTTTCCTGTTTCATCTAAAGCAAATTTGGTAGAACCAAATAATTCTGGAAAAAATAAGGGCCCTAACAATTTCCATAGACCTCGAGGAGGAGTTCGAAGTACGGGTTTAAAGGAAAGCGTAACAATTGTGGGAAACCTGGTCATAAGGCTAAGTTACGTAGAAGCAAGAAGCGAGAATCACGCCCAACCTTGTTGAAGCTAATGATAACATAGTTCTTTGTTGTGTCGAAGTAAACTTAGCTGGTAATGTTGCTGAATGGATTGTTGATACTGGGGCAACCAGGCACATCTGCACTAACAAAGACATGTTCACAAGTTATGGTAAGGTTGATGGTGAAAATGTCTTCATGGGTAATTCAGCATCTGCAAATGTTCAAGGCAAAGGGAAGATTGTTCTAACTCTTACTTCTGGAAAGTTGCTTACTCTTACTAATATTTTGCATGTTCCAGAAATGCGCAAGAACTTAATTTCTGGAAGTCTACTTATGAAAGCTGGACTCAAACTCTCTTTTGATTCTGATAGACTTGTTCTTACTCGTAATGGGGAGTTTGTAGGAAAGGGGTTTTGTAATGGGGGGCTTTTTACTCTTGATGCAAAAGTTGAAATTATGAATAAAAGTGCTAGTACTTCTTCTGTCTACATCGCTGAGTCTATTGATTTATGGCATTCTAGATTGGGTCATGTTAACATTGCTTCAATCAAAAGGCTTAAACATTTGAATTTGATTCCAAGTTTTTCTAAAACTGAATTTTCAAAATGTGAAGTGTGTGTTGAAGCCAAGTTTGCAAAGAAACCATTTAAATCAATAGATAGGCAAACCGAAGTACTAGAACTTGTTCATAGTGATTTGGGAGATTTTAAAAATCATGAGAGCAGAGGTGGGAAAAGATATTACATTACCTTTGTTGATGACTGTTCTCGTTTCACTATGATTTATCTTCTCAGATCAAAAGATGAAGCGGAAGAGATGTTTCTCAAATACAAAGGCGAGGTAGAAAATCAACTGGACAAGAAAATCAAGAGACTTAGGAGTGATAGGGGAGGTGAGTATGACCCTAACACTCTTAAGGCTTTCACGTGAACGAGAATGGAATAGTCCATGAGGTAAGCTGCTCCCTATACACCCGAACAAAACGGTATTCTTTGAAAGGAAGAACGGAACTCTCAAAAATATGATGAACTCTATGCTTATTAGTTACGGACTTCCCGATAACATGTGGGGGGAGGCTATTCTTTACGCTTGTCATGTTTTAAATAGAGTACCTCATAAGAAACTTGATAAGACCCCTTATGAACTGTGGAAAGGTCGAACGCCAAACCTGAAATATTTGAAAGTGTGGGGGTGTTTGGCAAAAGTTGGGATACCTAGTTTTAAGAGAGATAAGATAGGTCCTAAGATTGTTGATTCCACTTTTATTGGCTATGCTTATCAAAGTGCTGCTTATCGCTTTCTAGTGAAAGGTACTAACAATTCTTATGCGGGTGGTACTATTGTTGAATCGAGGGATGCGGGAATTCTTTGAAAATATTTTTCCTTTGAATTCTTCTTGTTGTAGTAATGATTTACCATCCTCTAGTCTCGCACTGTTTTATGTCTGTTGCTTCTTCTTTAACTAACAATGATTCTGTTTTGGAACCAAGGAGAAGCAAAAGGGCGCGAAAGGAAACTAGTTTTGGGTCTGATTTCATTACTGCTTTTCTGAACCACTTTTGATTGACGATGATTTTGTAAGTGTGTTCATTTTAGAAAATGATCCCAAAACTTATGATGAGGCCATGAGGTCAATTGATGCAATTTTTTGGAAAGAGGCAATTAACAGTGAACTAGAATCAATTCTCAACAATAACATTTGGGAATTGGTTGACTTGCCTAGAGGTTGCAAGCCCATTACTTGTAAATGGATCTTTAAGAAAAAATTGAAACCTGATGGATCCATTGACAAGTATAAGGCTAGAATAGTAGTAAGGGGTTTTACTCAAAAACAGGGAATTGACTATTTTGATACCTACTCCCCTGTCACCAAAATTGCAACCATTAGGATCTTAATTGCTCTTGCTTGTATACATGATCTCATTGTACATCAAATGGATGTAAAAACTGCTTTTCTTAATGGAGATCTGGAAGAAGAGATTTATATGGTTCAACCGGAAGGTTGTGCAATTCCGGGTCAAGAAAACAAAGTTCGTAACCGGTCAAGTCATTGTATGGACTCAAGCAAGCTCCAAAACAATGGCATGACAAGTTTGACAAGACTATGACAGGAAATGGGTTTCATGTCAATGAAGGAGACTCTTGTGTTTATTTTAAGCATGATTCAAATGGTTGTGTGATTATTTGTCTTTATGTGGATGATATGCTAATTTTTGGTACTAGTCTTGATCGAGTAAATGAGACAAAGAAATTTCTAAGTTCCAAATTTGAAATGAAAGATATGGATGAGGCAGATGTGATTTTGGGAGTCAAAATTATAAGAAATCAAAATGGCATCTGTCTTAGCCAATCTCATTATGTTGAAAAACTCTTGAAAAAGTTTAACTCATTTAATGTCGATCCAGTTAGAACCCCTTATGATTCAAGTGTCCACTTAAAAAAAAATAAAGGTGATCCAGTTTGTCAATCTGAATATGCTAAAATCATTGGCAGTGTGATGTTTCTTATGAATTACACTAGACCTGACATTGCTTATTCTGTAAGTAGACTAAGCAGGTACACTCATAACCCAAACAAAGATCATTGGGATGCTCTAAGGCGATTGCTCAGGTATTTGAAAGGTACCATGAATTGGAGTTTGCACTACTCCAAATCTCCGGGGAGTACTAGAAGGTTTACGTGATGCCAACTGGGTATCCGACAATGATGAAGTAAACTCCACCGGTGGCTATGTTTTCACCCTAGGGGGTGGAGTCGTGTCTTGGAAATCTTGCAAGCAATCTTGTACTGCTATGTCTACTATGGAATCTGAATTTATTGCTCTTGAATTGGCAGGTCATGAGGCTGAATGGTTGAGAAATCTGCTTGCAGATATTCCAATGTGGGGGAAGCCAGCTCCTTCTGTTGTTGCTCTCCACTGTGATTCGCAAGCTGCCATAGCTGTTGCAAACAACCACGCCTACAATGGGAAAATGAGACACATTCGTTTGAGGCATAAGGCTATCAAAGATCTGTTGTCAAATGGAGTGATATCACTGGATTATGTTAAATCAGAAAAGAACATCGCGGATCCGCTCACCAAAGGCCTGTGTAGAAAACTTGTTTTGGAAACATCGGAAGGGATGGGCTTAAGGCCCATTGGATAATTGTAACTAATGAACTCCTACTCACTACGAGTTCAAAGGAGAACATTATGAATAATTCAGAAGCACAAACTTTTATTTTTCCATCCCTAGATGTTTATGATGTAATGTGCTTACTACAAATTGAACTTTAGGGTGGGCCAAGGCTCTTAATGAACCCATATCCATATGTTTGGAGGTGTGATGTAGCTCACACTTGATGGATTCACCTACTTAGGTGTGGAAGTGTGGCCGCTTCCTATGAGAATTGCATGGGCTAATTCTCTAGAGCACCTATGAGCATCCGGTGCGGACGTATGGCCGGTATAAGGCGTCACTATTATTCGCGGAGAATCGGGAATATTATACATGTTCAATTGTGTGCTCTAAGTGATGTATCTTTTCCTCCCTATTAAGTTCAAGACTCAAGTCACTTGATAGGAAAGAGATACTAGCTTAAAAGCACTAAGTGTTAATTCAAGTCGCAAGACATTGACACTTATGCAATTGTTTTGTTTTGCCCAAAGCCAATTCTCATTCCTTTTCTTTTCTCGTTTGTTGACCCTGTGGGGGATTGTTGGAAGTTCAACATACTCTAAAAGTTAACCTCAAAGAGAGGAGTGGAAAAACAAGTAAAAGGCTATTGTCCCACATTGGAAAAATATCATTGCTTCTCCTTGTTTATTAGTAGGAGCTCCTTAGCACTTCTTGTTTGATAGAGTGCTAGATGGATGGATGCACCACACACGCGCGCCGGCCGGGCCGGGCTCGGGCTCGTGGCGAGCACGGCGCGGGTGTGGGTCTGCGGTCCGTTTTAAAACTCCTTCATTTATTTTGGCGTAAATCTCGGAATTTATTACTTAGAAGTTGCTAGCAAGATTTCTGAGTCAAATCCCTTATTTCTTGTCTTCGTTTTTTTCTCTTTACTTGCCAGTTAAAAGGGATGCTTTCTTCAGAAATTAAACACACAAATTACTCTCCTCTTCTTCTCTTCCACAAAAACTCTCTGGTTTTGGGCAATATTCTGGTCTCCATCCGAGGTGTGTGAGTGCACACATATCTTGGAATCGTGCTAATCCTGGAGGACGATCGCCTAATTTCTACTGCACCGGGGTAGCGCGAAATAGTCTTTTAGGACAGTGGTCTTCCACGTCACGGCAAATTGTTTTCCTTGTTCACGCTTCAACAGATAAGTATCATTGTTTTATTGTTTTATTTGCAACACTTTGTCTACCACACCATAATTGTTTTCAAGACATAACTTTAATGTTAAAAAATAGACATAGGATTAAATATTATAGCTATCGTAAAGATTATGTCTTACCTATATATATTCTCAACTTCAACAAAAGCTAAATTTCCAGTGGTATGAATAACTCTTTTGTCCGGCAAACGGTTTTTTAAGTTCGTTTCATTTATAATCTGTATAATAATGTAGCAAGATATAAGTAAGAGTAAAGCTAACAAGTGAATCGTACATATTACTTGTTATTATTAGTAATTAAGCTTTTTCATGAGAAAGTCATACTTTAATAATCATGAGAAGATTTCTGGTGAAATGTAATAATCTAAGGTATTACCAAATCAAAGTATGAGTCTAGTAAAATAATATATATTAATGACTATAAATTAGCAATCCTACAATAACAAGATCTAGAATTTATAAACTAATTAGACATAAAAGGAATATATAAACTAAATCAAATAGAATTTATTTGATGTGAACCTTTTTACAAAGATAATATATATTATTAAAATAAAGCAGATAAGCCAACAATATGATATACATCACAACAGGTAAAAATCAAGCATCAAGAATGACAAATTAGAGGAGAATGAATATAAATACCACTGTTGTACTCTGCTACTTTGAAGCTTAAAAATTGCCTTGTTTTGGTTCCAATTTTTGTTTATGTAATATGGTTTTGCATTCAATTTTCACCAAAATATGAGCAAAAGTTAGTAACTTTAAAAGGCCAAAAAATAGAAATTCACAAATTCACTGCTTAAACTCCTTGTTGCTGTTATGCTAGTCTGTTTAGCACTTTCAAGTTCGAAAATTTGCTGCCTTTTGGTTTCAATATTAGTGCTTTCATCTAGTTTTCTGTTAGAATAAAATAAAATAAAAATTCACTAAGTAAAAAAGTCCAAAAAGATTTAATAAAAATCATTAATTCAATGCTTTTACCTTGTCAGCTCAAGATACTTGCTGCTATATGTCATTGAATTACACTGCTAGCCCATGAAATTCGCTGAATCTAGAATTCTAATGGCGTGCGATTTCGCGACTAATTGCTGTTAATTTTTGCAGGTGACTGAATTTTGCTGGATTTCACCCATAACATCCAAAGCTGTTGTAGTTCATTGCTGGGTTTAGTTCAATTTCGCTGCCAAATTTCGCTGCTTTTGGCTGCTAAATTCAGTGCTTTTCACTGCTGAATCAGTAGCTATTTCGCTGCTATTCTACTTTGATTTTCGCTGTGTTTTGGGTGAAAAAATTGTCAGATTTAGGTGCTAAAATTTGCTGTTATTAGCGTTGATTTTGGCTGAATTTTACTATTTATGGGGCGGTTGTAGGTGGTTGCTTGGTGATGGTGGCCTGCTGTTTTGGGCGGTGGAGGGTTGACGTTTTGGGCATTCTTGTGAGAATGTGTGAAATGATGTTAAGATGGCAAGGGTTTTGCACTTTTGCTTGAGGAAACCTTAGTACCCCGTAATTCTTTTTCAAAGTTTTAAATTTTGGTTTCTTTCCCTTTACCACCCCTTTAAAAATCCAAACATCTATTTATATCATTAAATAAAAAATAAAAAAAAAAAAAAAAAAAAAAAAATATAAAATTTTTATAGCACCGACTGTTCTTGTTACTATACACATACATAGTTTTATAGCAACGGCTTTTTTTGTTGCGATATAAAATGTCATTTTTCACAAGTCACCCGCGTAAATTTTGGAGGAGGGAAATGAAATTTTCATGTATAGCTACAACAATTGCAACGACTTTATATCGTCGTTGCTAAAACTATGTATTGCAACAACTGAAAATGAGTCGTTGCAAAAAGTCGTTGCAATAAATGGTTTTTCATGTAGTGGTTCCTAAGAGATATGAACGAAACTTTTCCAATGCAAAAACAACAATAAAAAGTTCCTTTTCAGTAGTAGTATAATTACATTAAGCAATATCAAGCGTACGTGAAGCATTAGAACCAACACTGGGATTTTTACTTTCCTTTTGGCCAAAAAAAACTCCTATGGCAGTCTTACTTGTGTAGGCGTGATTTTATTTCGCCTACGCGGTGTGAGTGCGTATTTGACTACCCCATTGTTAAGGTTTTATAAAATACGTTTTGAAGTCGCCAACAATTCTTTAGAGGAATACACGTAAACCTAATTGGATCTTGAAAAATCATAGGGACAACTTTGGGACTTATCCGATGTAGATTTCCCCATCATGACTCCATAGATGGCCAGGAACCAAAAATTGAGTTTGGAGGTGAGGGTACGAACACGGTCAGGAACCACGTTCGCCCATTGCTGACCTCTAATTAATACGATTCATAGCAAGTTTTATGCAAAAGAATAACCAAATAATATTTTTAAGCACCCTAAAAAAATTAGTCTAGGTCGGTTCATGAAACACATAAAAGATTATTTTTTTAGTGACATGTTATTAAACAATCAAGATTATTGGGCTCCTAGCAGGTTGTCCATATTATCTGATTTAATTAGAACATTTATCTAGGTCTTCATTAACAATAATGTACAAGGTGAAAAATATTAAAATCAGACATAAAAAATAATTTTCATGAAAAAGAAGGGAGATAGTATAATATATAACATACAATACTTAAAGTCGCAGGAAGGAATATGTTAATAATCTATATTATGAATAGAATGTTAGTAACTTCAAGAAAAATAAATAAAAATAATCAAGAAATAAAATAAAAGTTGTTAATTTAATTGACCCTCACAAATTATACAACCGTATGGGGTCGTTGATTTGTACGGATCTTGGATCGAAAGTTGAACGAGCCTTATAAAAAATATGTACGGTGTTGTAAAAATAAGCCTCGTAATATTATACCAATTGCTGGTTTTTTTTTGTAAGATGTGATGATGATTATGATTATAATTATAACGATCTTGAATTTGATTAATACATATGTTTGTTTTAAAATCATCATATATACTATTGCAATTTTAATGACATCAAGCTGGTGTATGTGTAACCTTAGCAACGATTGAAGATCTAGACACTACTTATAATTGGTATTATGATTCATGTAAGCGATATTATAGTGGAGTTATAAGAGAAGGTGATATTATCAAGTGTCGGAAAGAAAATATGGTTTTGAAATCTACAATCCCAAGGTAAATATTGTAACTTATTAAGCACTTATAGATGAAACAAATTATTTTGAAGTAATTTATTTTCTATTTAAATAAAAAAATAATATAAGTAATGGGCTAACATGGTTGGAATGGTATATTTAGTTCATAAAATGCCTTAGGAGTTAATAACGGGCTTAATATGGGTTAACTTATATATATACATGGAATGATTTAGGGTATAATTTTTTTTTTGTAAAACAATTACAACACTTATGTATGTACTTGACTTCTTCCTTTAAATTTTAATTAGTTTGTAAATGGAAAGTGCTTTTTTTTAGTTAAGTAAATTACATCGTTTCTTTAATTATTCAAATATTGTAATATTATAGACGGTAATAACCAAATAGCATTGTGATTTAGAATTCTGTGAATCGTAGTTTATTATATTAGCATACTTTTGTAATAATAGTACTTACTAAATTACTTTGAATTTCTATATATGCTTATATATGTTTAAATACGTAATCATTAAAAAATGAATTTAGCATATTTTTTAAAGTAAATGCAGAAACAGTCAATTACTTAAAGATGAAAAAAGTCGAACAAAAGTGTGCAAGACAGAAACGAATGCTTATACTGTCAAGAAAACGTAATAAAATATCATCAGATTTTCAAAGTCAGCAAGCCAGTATTAATGTTCAAAATTCATGTGGCTTGTCAACTCTTTCTCAATCTTACGGTAATGTATCGAAGATAATGTAACTTCTTTTTTAATATCCATACTAACAATATAGTGACAATATGTTGTAAGTAATAATTACGTCTATTTTGTTCAGGTTTTCAATCGAACTCTGAAAGTCCTGTCGTTAATAAATCAATCAACAATTACGCACCTCTAATCTCAACTGGTAATATGAACTTAAACTTTTAAATTAATTTTTATTTCAATTTATCATAAATAATGTGACTATATATCTTTTATTTTATTGCATATACGATATTGAATGTCTCTTTTATGTCGCTGAAAACATACATATTTTCACTAACAAATAACATTTATTATTTTAGAGAGACAATCCGCATCAAAGTTATCCAGATTGAAGAGAAAGTCATTATCAGAAGAGAAAATTAATGAAGGTACTTGAATCACAAAATGTGTTATAATTTCATGACAATTTAGTAACATTATTGCTATAAAGTCGCTTTAAAATGGCATATATACTGGACATATATACAGCAGGGACAACAAACGAATCCATGACGGGTCGTTGTATACTCGCCAAATATAACCTAATTTATCCAATATAGGATAAGTATAGGGTCGAATCCACAAGGAAGTAGGGTTAAATTAAGAGTTAATTAGCTAACTACAATGAGCTAAATCAATTTTTGGGTTTTGATTGAAAGTTTTGCAATGATTCTAAATTCTAATTAAACTAGGAAATTTGCAAAGTAAATCAACGAACAATTAAAGGAGATAAGACAAGGGTAAAGAAACTAGGGCATTAGGGGGATTCACCAACACTCAATCCAAGAATCCAATCATCAAAGCCAAGGGGAAACAAATGGGGGATCACAAGGGGAAAATCACTAACATATGAACTCTAATTACTCTCTCGAGCTAATTAGAGGAGCTTGATTATTCACTCATGATCTATTCTCATGGCATGAGCAACCAATCTAGCCAAATCAAGCACAACATGATTAATCAAGCATCCCTAAACTAGAAAATGCCTATTTTCATGGAGATCCTAGTCTAGCAACCAAACTTAGTTTATTCCTAGCTTCATTTCTCAATCCATCACTAGGAATTCCAAATATGTAAGTTATGTGATGATCAAGCACCCAACAAACCAAGTAAAACAAGTTTGATCAACAAGTTCAACCCCAAAAGTTAACCCCCTAACTTGATCTAAGATTCAAAGAGTAAATGAAGGTTACATCCCTTCCCCTAGTAAGAAACTACTCACACATTATGGAAATAAAACAAAACAAAGCTTGAAATAACTTCATCACCATAACCATGGAGGAAAAGAGAAAAATGCAAATAATCAACTAATAAAGCAAGATCTAAACAAACAAAGCATGAAATAAGCAAGGATAATAGAAGAAAAGAAGAAAATAAACAAATATTACCAACTTTAAGCTTTCATAAATGAAGAATGGAGATCCAAAAGCTTCAAACTTCCACTTTTCTCTCTCCTAGGGTTTTGCTCTAAACTTGAATGCTAAAACAAGATCTAATTTCTCTCTAATCTCTAATTAAAAATTGCTTAAGTTAAAATAAGAGGAGTCCCTCTTATATAGTCATAAGAAATAAAACAGAAAATTACAAAACAACCCTCGCATTAAAACAAACAAAGTCGTAAAAAGGTTTCCGGAAAAATGACCCGACCAGGGCGGGTAAGATGACCTGAGCCCTCGGGTGGCCTGACCCGAGCCCTCGGGTCACCTGACCCGGGCGGGTCAGACCAACAGGAGTGAAAATTGAGTTTTCCGTAGATTGACCCGGGCGGGTCATTTCACCCGAGCTCGGGTCGGTTTCGGTTTCGTCGGTTCATTTTCAAACGGTCATATCTTACTCGTTTTTCATCGGAATTGAGCTTGTGACCATTTGTTGGAAAGATATTGAGGCAAAATTTCATCTTCAACTTGAATCACTCAAAAATATTTTGTGTTCGGAAAGTTATGGCCATTTGAAGTTGACCCTTGTGCGCAAACCCTTCAAAAACTTCTTATATTTGCCCCCGGAACTCGATTATGCTTCCTTGATGCTTCCTTGACCTTCCTCTTCGATATTAATATTTGGGGTTGTGCAAGTGTCCTCCAAGCATGCTCCTAAGTCCTGAAATGAAACAAATCACCCAAAGAAAGTGCATACAAGAAGGAAAATTGCACAAATTAAGGAAATAGCTAACAAACTAGCCTAAACTAACTCAAAAACAATTATAATACCAACTAAAAACTATCAAAAAATAATGCAATAAACAAGACATCAAACTCCCCCAAGTTAGATCTTTGCTTGTCCTTAAGTAAAATAGATTAAAACACAAGTAGGAGAATGAAAACTTATTTGAAAACAAAATGAAGAAGAAAGAGGGAAGAAAAAAAATGAAAAAGGAAGGAAGGATAAAGAATTTACACTAACTCATTTTTGTAGGAATCACGATTGCATTTAGCACATGCAACAAGCTCTTTAAACCCCTAGATCGCTCTAGAGGGCGAGTGGGATCTCACGAGGGTTTCCAAAGAGTTTTCAAACCCACAACTCTAGTTTTTCATCAATAATTTATTCAATCAAATTCAAAAGCAATGCCCAAGTCAACTATCAATGAAATGGTTCACAAGCAAGAATAGAGAGCAACTTTCAAAACAACTAATTTCCAAGTGTACTCATAGGTTATGGGTAGAGAAAACAACTAATCAAGATTGCAAAAGGACACCTAACTAGACTTTTTACTCGCTCATTAGAGAACACCTAGCTATCCAAAAGATCTATGGCTCTTCAAGTGTTATAGAAGCTCAAACCACTAGTCCACCATCCCTAGACACACAAATATGCCTTAGACTCCACTCTACTCAAAACTTTAGAAAAATTAGTACTAAGTGTGGGAGGCATCCACAAATTGACCTCTTTTTATTGGAATTCTTCTATTCTTTTTTTGCTTTTCGTTTTTCTTCACTTTTTTTTTTCATTTTTCACGCCTTTTTTAACTGTTTTTGGCTTTTTCTTTTCCCCTTATTATGGAAATTTTTGCTATACAAAATATGAGTAACTACTCACTAAAGAGAGACATGAGAACTTGTGGCTTTTTGTACCACTTATTACAAATGAAAAGAAGTAAAAACTAAGCTTTTTGTAGAGTTTTGTTTGGGGACATGATGAGCATATCTAGGGACACTAGGGACCGCAAATTTGAAGCTAAATTTATTCAAGCATGAGCAACATAGTCAAGAATCAAGACTAGACATCCAATTGAGCATTCATTGGTTTCACTTTGGTTGATTCTAATGCAATCAAGATTAATCACCTCCTAAAGCACCACAACCCAAGCTCACACTCTTCCAAAAGGAGCCTCTAAACATATACCCAAAATCCAAGCAAGGAATCCACATATATCATCAACTAGCATCTTCCTTGGGCAAGGAAATCAAAACTTTATTGAAAGCTAAAACTTCTTTTTGTTTTTCTTTGTTTTTCAGATTTTTTTGCTATTTTTGCTCTTTTTCAAATTATTTTTTTTTTATTTTTTTTAGAACTAAAAACAAAGATTGAAAAAGAAGGGAAAGAAAAGGAAAGGAAAGGAAAGAAAGCTAAAACAAAGAAAGAAGATGAAAAAAAAGAAAATTATTTTTGGGTTTTTTTTTAAAATATACAATTTTTTTTCTTTTTTTCTGAAAATGAGTAAAAAATATATAAATATTTCCCCCAGCAAGCTAGCGGATAATTACTCCCCCAAGCTAGAAGAAAGCATTGTCCTCAATGCATGAACAAGAGAATCAAAAGGGGGGGGGGGAAGGGAAGGGAAAGGGGAAGGTTAACCAACAAACCAACATGCCAAACGAGGGTCAGAGTACGCAAATGAGTACATACAACCAAACTAAAATCAAATAAAAGCTCTCAAAATAAAGAAAATTATAAGATAGAAAGAAAATAAAAGCAATAAATACGGGTTACCTCCCGAGAGTGCTCTTTTTAAGGTCGATAGCTCGACCATGTGTGAGGCCATCATGGAGGGCGAAAAGAGTAGTCCTCAAAGTTGCTGGGTGAAAATCTTTGAAGTAGTAAGCCATGAGTTTCATTAGTTGATCTTATGTCATCTTTCACAGCTTGCATTGAATCACACAAAGGGTCATGCCATCCATCATAAACCCAATCATGCACATCCTAAGTCTTGACGCTCACCACTTCATGACTACATACATCTATGTGGTCCACATTCTTCATGAGTGGAGTCCTATTGGTTTTCTTGGATGCAAACTCCATTTTTTCTTTGCAAGTGGGAGGAAGCTTATTACTCTTCTTCTTCTTCAATGGGGCTTCGAATACCTTAAACTTTGCTTCTTTCGGATGATAGATGGAAACCTTGTTCACGACTTTCTTGAGGTTGTAAACTTCACCTCCCCTTTCTTGTTTCTTCCTTGATATCATATCGTGAAAGGGGTCCCTTACCTCATTCAAGGCCTTAAGACTTGATAGATCTTGCTCAAGAGTGTCCATCCGATGCACTTCTTCCATGGTGGGGGCTTCCATACTTTTGTTGAATGCAAATTCCATTTTTTCATCTCCGACCGTCAAAGTCATGATATCTCTCTTCATATCCACAAGCACCCCGGCCGTTTTCAAGAAGGGTCTTCCTAAGATGAGAGGCACTTGAGAGTCCTCTTCCATCTCCATCACAACAAAATCACAAGGGATAAAGACACTCCCTACTTGCACCGGCACATCTTCCAATTCTCCAACGGGGACCCTAATCGAACGATCCGCCAATTGTATTACTCTTCTAGTAGGTTTAAGCTCAAAGTTGAGCTTTCTTGCAATTGAAAGTGGCATGAGGCTAACACTCGCCCCTAGATCGGCCAATGCTCTTTTTGACTCTAAATTTCCAATTCTCACGGGGATAGAGAAAGAACCCGGATCTTCTAGTTTTTCGGGGAGCTTGTTTTGGAGAACCACACTAACCTCGGCGGTGAGAGCAATAGTAGAACTTTCCTCAAGTTTAGACTTGTTGGAGAGAAGTTCTTTGAGAAATTTAGCATAGGTAGGCATTTGAGCCATAGCTTGGAGAAATGGAATGTGCACTTGTAGACCCTTCATTACTTCAAGAAATTTGACAAACTTGTCATTGAGTTGCTTCTTCATTAACCGTTGAGGATCACTAGGGGAAAAAAAAGGAAGGGCTGCGCAAGAAGGGCTGCGTTTTATTAAAAACGCAGCCCTTCTTGTATGAAGCGCTGCGGTTTCCTTTTAGTGAAGGGTCGCGGTTAGCCCAAAAACGCAGCCCTTTATGCAAGCATGAAGGGCTGCGATTTTGAGGCTAACCGCAGCCCTACTAATGAAGGGCTGCGGTTAGCCCAAAAACCGCAGCCCTTCATAAACGAAGGGCTGCGTTTTCCGGACTAACCGCAGCCCTTCACATCCCATCCCATATTTCCAGTTTTGCGCGCACATACACACAGTAGGTAGACATCTTTTCTAAATTTCCCTCCCTTAGACGCATTTGACGAGCGAAAACCCCCTCCCTCCCTCTCACTCACTCGCACATTAACCCTAACGCCCCATCACCGGAGCCCTGACGCCGGAGCACCCACATTGCTTCACCACCACAACCCTTCTCTTTCTTCACTTCTCTTATCTTCTCTTAGCTTCTCTTCTCTTAGCTTCTCTTCTCTTCTCTTCTCTTCTCCACCATTTGAGTGGGTTTAGGGTGTGGAGCTCCTCCACCACTACGCAGCGCCACCACCCACAAGCGGCAGCAACAACTACCACCACCACTGCCCTACTCTTTCTTCATTATATTGCTCTTGGCCTGGGTTTAGCCAATTTTTTGCTTAGTTAAGTATGAATTAATCTTGTTTTTAAGTTAGTTTTGTTTTTCTTAATTGAATTAAATGATTAATGTGCAATGTGGGTTTTGTTAATTGTAGGAAGAAGAGGCTTAGGAAGGCAAATAAAGTTCCAACTATCTCTACTCTCTTCATTGCTTATCATTGGTGTTAAGAGGTAACTAGTTTAATTTCGTTGTCTTTTTTGTTTGATTTAATTTGTTGATGAGACAAAGTTGTCATGTGATTCAATTTGATTAAGTTATGATAATTTATTGATATATATATGTATTTCTTATAATGTATGTATATTTCTTGATATGAGATTGTATGAAAACGCAATGTAATTTAGCTATGAAATCTACAAGTTGTTTGAATTGTCATCATATGCCTAGATACCGCTCAAGACTTACTCATTAGGAGTAAGTCTTGAATAGTCCCCCGTTTGGGATCGTTTTTGGACGTTTGATCTCACTTAGGTGGTGAATGTGTGTCTTCTTTTCACCCCGAGGAAATTCTTGGCTCATCGTTTCTCTACATTGTTCTCTGGGTACATATGTAGATAAGCAATTATCTACATTGTGTACTTGGAGAACCGTAGGGAAATGCGTCGCCGGATTTTCCTTAGAATTGAAAAGTCGGGCACACATTCACTAGTGAGATTAGACGTCCAAGGATGGGTTAGGTTGGAGTGATAAGGACCTTCGGCTGCTTGCATACAATTGAACATGTCACTATCTTAGATTGCTCTATACGTGTGTGATATGAATATGTGAGTGTATGTACTTAAATAATGATTGATGCATTATAATGAATGGTTGTGTTTAATTATTAGAGGTCTTCTTGAATGAGATGGATCGTACTTGGATGTATGGTAGTCGTGAATCGATTGAGTTTGTGAAAGGGGTCTCGAAATTCTCGTACAACCGCATTACAATATCAAGCATCCTCCTGGAGCAATCGACTTTTATTGTCCTTGTTTCGATTGTAGAAATGTGAGCAAGGTTAGTAGTATACATGTGGTTAGGGAGCATGTCTTTCGCCGTGGGTTTAGGCCTCAATACCACGTATGGGTTTGGCATGGTGAGCAGGGGAAGTATATAGGAAGCTCTAGAGTAGTGAACGATGTATGTGAAGAAAAGAAGGATGATGAGTTCGGGGATGAGAATTTGGATGATGAGTTTGCAGATGATGATAGGGATCGGGTAGACGAGATGATACACGAGGTTGAAGATCAGTCGTGTAAACGACCTCGTATTTTTGAGTCTATGTCTGAGGCTGCTGAAAAGCCGTTGTATCCAGGTTGTACAAAGTACACCAAACTTTCCGCGGTGATAACACTGTTCAACATTAAGTCGAAAGCTGGTTGGACGGACTCTAGTTTCACATCGTTGTTGGAAGTTTTAGCTGATATGCTCCCTGATGGAAATGAACTGCCAAAGTCGTACTATTATGCGAAGAAACTGATGTGTCCTTTCGGTTTAGAGTACGAGCGGATACATGCTTGTCCTAACGATTGTGTGCTTTATCGTAATGAGTATGAGCATTTACATGAGTGTCCACGTTGTGGATTGTCGAGGTACAAGCGTGAAGGAGCTGGAGGTAGTGAAGGACCACCAGCTAAGGTGTTGTGGTATTTACCCATAATACCTAGATTTAAGCGCATGTTCTCAATTAAAGGAGATGCGAAGAATTTGAGGTGGCATGCAGATCGTAGGAAGAAAGACGGTATGCTCAAGCATCCGACTGATTCGCCTGAGTGGAAAAGTATCAACAGGGTGCATAAGGCATTTGGTAATGAGGATAGGAATCTGAGGCTTGGATTATGTACGGATGGCATGAACCCTTTTGGCAATCTCAGTTCGCAAAGATAGTACATGGCCGTAGTCTTAGTGGTTTATAACTCGCCTCCTTGGTTGGGCATGAAACGCAAGTACATGATGCTGTCGCTTCTTATATCGGGGCCCAAACAACCTGGAAATGACATTGATGTATACCTCCAGTCGCTTGTTGAAGATTTACAGAAGATGTGGAAAGAAGGAGTGTTAGTATTTGATGCGTATGCTAATGAGATGTTCACTCTGCGTGCCATGCTTTTTTGTACTATGAACGATTATCCAGCTTATGGGAACTTATCTGGGTATAAGACGAGAGGAAAACAACCCTGCCCGATTAGTGTAGATGACATGAAATCTACACACCTTAAGGGATGCAAACATGTGTATATGCGCACACGAAGGCTCCTCAGACGCGACCATCCCTATTGGTTTAAGAAGAAGGCATTCGATGGGACGGTTGAAGAAGAAGTTGCTCATAGACCATTAACTCGGTAATCGAAGTTTATAATCGGGTGAAGGGCATTGAAACAATCTTTGGTAAACCTGCTAGTGAGGTTGATCGACCTACGGGATTATGGAAAAAGGAGTCCATTTTTTGGAAACTCCCATATTGGAAAGATCTAAAGGTCAGACATTGTTTGGATGTCATGCACATAGAGAAGAATGTTTGTGAAGCTATTCTTGCGACACTTATGAATATTCCGGGCAAGACAAAAGATGTTAAGGCGTCACGACTTTACTTGGAAAAACAGAAGCTTCGACCAGAGTTGTGGGCTCAGAAAAGAGACGGAAGGAAGAAGAAAGTAGTGCTGAAACTCAGAAAAGTAAAAAGAAGGTGGAGGATTCGGAGAAGAATTATTTGCCACCAGCTTGCTACACGATGTCACGTGCAGAGAAACGGATTTTTTGCGAGTCATTGTATGACATTAAGGTACCAACTGGCTACTCATCGAATATGAAGCGGTTTGTTACCTTAAATGGTGAATTGAAGTTATCGAGTATGAAATCTCACGATTGTCATGTCATGATGCAAGTATTCTTACCGATTGCATTGTGGGATACTTCCAAAGCATGTGAGGCACACCATTACGTAACTTTGTTCATTTTTCCATACAATATGCAAAGAAAGTCCTAGAACCGTCGACCCTCGATTCCTTGCGAGCCGCAGTAGTTGAAACTCTATGCAAATTTGAGATGTTTTTTCCCCCGCATTCTTTCGACATTATGGTCCATCTCATTGTCCATCTAGTTCGAGAAATTAAGCCGTGTGGTCCAAGTGTTTTTGAGGTGGTGCTATCCTTTTGAGAGATATATGGGCACTTTGAAGGATAATGTTCGAAATCCCGCACAAACGTAAGGTAGTATAATTCAAGGGGTGTGGGTGAAGAGATCGGTAATTTTGTGGCCGAGTATTTTGCTAGTGTTGATCCCGTTGGACTTCCGACATCCCGACACGAGGGCGTACTTGAGGGCAAGGGCACAATTGGTTCAAAATTGATCACACCTTCCGTAGAAAAGAGTAAACAAGCTCACTTATTTGTATTGCATCACGTAGCAACTCGTCCATCCTTATTTAAATGAACATATGGAGGAATTACGTGTTAGCAATCCCGGAAAAGGAGTTAGGGCATTGACGCAAATGCATAACAAGACTTTCATTGATTGGTTTCATAAACGAGTAGTGAATGATTTGGATGAAAGTGTTCTTGAAACAGATCAAGTGGTTAGCATTTGGTCCTCGTGAAGCCGTACGCTCTTATGAGGGTTATGATATTAATGGGTATACGTTTTGGACCGAACGTCAAGATCCGAAGTCAACATCGCAACAAAATAGTGGTGTTTCACTTGTGGCGCCTACACAATACGCAAGCTCGAAGGATAAGTCGCATGTACATGCCGAAAGCAATTATTATGGGCGAATAGAAGAAATATGGGAGCCGGACTACCGTACTTTTAATATTTGCCTCTTGTGTTGCAAGTGGGTTGACGATAATCGACGTTGCGTAAGAAAAGATGATCCTTGCGGATTCACTCTGGTTGACCTTAGTCGTCTACGTGAAACCGAGGAGCCATTTGTAATTGCATCACAAGTTAAGCAAGTTTTTTTGTAACCGATCCCGCCGATAATAAGTGATCAATTGTTGTACCCGGTAAAAGGAGTATCCTCAGTATTGGTGATGTTGATAATGAGGAAGAATATGATGCATTTGAGGACCTCCCCCCTTTTACCTATCCCGAAAATAGTGTGGAAGATGATGTGAATATGTCGGAGAACTATATGCGTGTAGATCACACGGAAGGGATACATGTACTTGAGGATCCTAAGAAACGGCGGAAGGTCAATAAATCATGAGACATAAACTCGTGTATGTGTAATTTCTCCAATTTTACATTTTCGCTTCCAAATCGTACTTATCGAGTCATTTAACCCCAAATGCATTTTGAACATGATAATATGAGGCATAATGTAACTATTGTGTAGATTTTTAGGTTTGCAATTGTCGTAGGTTGAATTTTGGGAACGAAAAGGGCATTTTAGGCCTATTTTAGCCTTTTCGCTTCCAAATCGTACTTATCGAGTCATTTAACCCCAAATTCTTTGTGAACATGATTATATGAGGTATAATGTAACTATTGTGTAGAGTTTTAGGCTTCGCATTTGTTGTTGGTTGCATTTCGGGAACGAAAAGGTCATGTTAGGCCTAGTTTTGCCTTTTCGCTTCCAAATCGTACTTATCGGGGGGGGGGTGCTGTGTTAGGGGATGGGGGATGGCTTAGGTATAATGTAACTATTGAGTAGATTTTTAGGCTTCCATCTCTGTTCTTGGTTGAATTTCGAAAACGAAAATCAAAGGTCATTTTACGCCTACATGGCAATGAGGGTGAGCAGAAGGGCGAGAGTGGCGGGGGTGGTGGGACCGTGTTAGAAATGTGGAGAGTGAGGTCACATGGCATTGGAATGCTCTCCACATTTGTAACACTTCTCACTATCTCCGCCGCTACCAGCTGATGGGCATTCCATTGCCATGTGACCTGATTCTCGGGTCATTTTAGGCCTATTTTAGCCTTTTCGCTTCCGAATCGTACTTATCGAGTCATTTAATCCCAAATTCTTTGTGAACATGATTATATGAGGTATAATGTAACTATTGTGTAGAGTTTTAGGCTTGCATTTGTTGTTGGTTGCATTTCGGGAACGAAAAGGTCATGTTAGGCCTAGTTTTGCCTTTTCGCTTCCAAATCGTACTTATCGAGGGGGTGGGGGTGTCGGGTGGGGATGGGGGAGGGCTTAGGTATAATGTAACTATTGAGTAGATTTTTAGGCTTCCATATGTTCTCGGTTGAATTTCGGAAACGAAAATCAAAGGTCATTTTACGCCTACATGGCAATGAGGGAGTGCAGTGGGGGGCAGTAGTGGCGGGGGTGGTGGGACTGTGTTACAAATGTGGAGAGTAAGGTCACATGGCAATGGAATGCTCTCCACATTTGTAACACTTCTCACTATCTCCGCCGCTACCAGCTGATGGGCATTCCATTGCCATGTGACCTGATTCTCGGGTCATTTTAGGCCTATTTTAGCCTTTTCGCTTCCGAATCGTACTTATCGAGTCATTTAACCCCAAATTCTTTGTGAACCTGATTATATTAGGTATAATGTAACTATTGTGTAGAGTTTTAGGTTTGCAATTGTTGTAGGTTAAATTTTGGGAACGAAAAGGGCATTTTAGGCCTATTTTAGCCTTTTCGCTTCCAAATCGTACTTATCGAGTCATTTAACCCCAAATTCTTTTTGAACATGATTATATGAGGTATAATGTAACTATTGTCTAGAGTTTTAGGCTTGCATTTGTTGTTTGTTGCATTTCGGGAACGAAAAGGTCATTTTAGGCCTAATTTTACCTTTTCGCTTCCAAATCGTACTTATCGAGTCATTTAACCCCAAATTCTTTTTGAACATGATTATATGAGGTATAATGTAACTATTGTGTAGATTTTTAGGTTTGCAATTGTTGTAGGTTGAATTTTGGGAACGAAAAGGGCATTTTAGGCCTATTTTTGCCTTTTCGCGTCCAATTCGTACTTATCGCTTCATTTAACTCCATTTTCTTTTTCAATATGATAATATAAGGTATAATATAACTAGTGTGTAGAGTTTTAGGCTTGCATTTGTTTTTGATTGAATTTCGGGAAGGTATATGTCATTTTTAGAACTACTAACTACTGTGAATGATTGAATTCTTATATTATGTGTTTATTCCTTGGTTGTTTTGCAAGGTTTATATGAATAACACACCACGTTTGAGGGCCTTCACCACGGACGAATTACATGAAGTTCGGGATAAGTTGGCGCCCCACATTTGCGATGATTGCTTATAATACATCTACTAGTTTGTATCAATTCTATGTACACTTTTTACATTATTAAATATATACATATTTAAAGTTAATTATTATATTACGTTTAAAAACTTGTCATATATTATTATTGCAATTTGATCGATTTTTTTT
Organism: Beta corolliflora; assembly: GCA_947648045.1. Classification (NCBI taxonomy): domain Eukaryota; kingdom Viridiplantae; phylum Streptophyta; class Magnoliopsida; order Caryophyllales; family Amaranthaceae; genus Beta; species Beta corolliflora. The sequence continues at coordinate 83,796 of CANSZD010004155.1, forward strand.
TTTGTGTCGAAGGGAGGTTTTGGGTGGGGGAGGGGTGGGGGGGCCGCCATGGTGGGATCGGGCCGGGCTATGGGGCTGGTTGGGTCTTTGGGGTGGGCAAAGAATGGGTGGAGGAGGTGGCGGGAGGGTGGGTCGGGGTGGGGGTGCGGGGAGTGAAGGGGGTGGGCTGGGGTGGGGGGTAGGGGGGGGCGGGCGGGGAGTGCGGGTGGTGGGCGAAGTGTGGGGTCAAGGGGGCAAGGGGGGGTGGGAGTGCGGGTGGGCGGGGGGCGGGGGTGAGGGGCGCGGGGGGGGTGGGGTGTGGGGCGCTGGGTGGGGGTGGGCGGGGGTGGGGGTCTTGGGGTGGGCAGGGGTGGGGTGTCTTTGGGGTTGGCGGGGGTGGGCATGGGGTGGGCAGGGGGTGGGGGCTGAGGTGGGCGGGGGTGGGGTGTCTTTGGGCGGGGGTGGGTGGGGTGGGGGGGGGTAGGGGGGGGGCTGGGGGGTGGGCGGGGGTGGGGGTGGGGGGCGGGGGGGGTGGGCGGGGGTGGGCGGTGGGGGGGGGTGGGGGTCTTGGGGTGGGCGGGGGTGGGGTGCTTGGGCGGCAGGGGGTGGGTAGGGGGTGGGGTGGCTGGGTCGGCGGGGGTGGGGGTGCAATTTATTTTTAAAAAAAAAAAATTGAATGTGAAGGGCTGCGGTTTTAAGATTAAACCGTAGCCCTTCACTTAAATAGGACTGCGGTTTAGGCTTAAAACCGCAGCCCTTCATTTAGAGAAGGGCTGCGGTTTAAGCCAAAAACGCAGCCCTTCCAGCTTAGAAGGGCTGCGTTTTTGGCCTGAACCGCAGCCCTTCGTTGTGAAGGGTTGCGGTTAAAAACCGCAACCCTTCTTATTTATTGAAGGGCTTCTATGGAAAGGGCTGCTGGCCAAAAACGCAGCCCTTAGGGTTGTTTTGACCGCAGCCCTTCCTTGTTTTTCCACTAGTGGATATGGAACCGGAGGAGTGTAGTTCTTCATTGGAATAGACTTTTTGCTTGATTTCTCAATTTCAAGTACTATAGGAGTTCCATCCTCTTGAACGTCTTCCACAATGACTTCTTCAACCTCTTTACCCACTCCACTATCGACATTCTCACTCTCCTTGGATGAACTAACATCATCAAGTTCGGGAATCTTAGGATCCTCATAGTGAGCCCCGGATCTCAAAGTGATGGCTTTAACTTGATCTCGAATAATGGGTTGGCTAGGAAGTTGGGTGGAAGAGTTTGAAGAGTTGTTGTTCACTTGTTGAGCGACTTGGGCAAGTTGGGTTTCAATGATCTTATTGTGGGCATTCATTTGTTGGAGGGAAGTGTGTATGTCTCCAAACTTCCTATCGTTATCGGCATTGATTTTTGTTTGTTGAGCTAGGAAGAGTTGGAGGGTTGATTCTAGGGAAGATTGTTTTGGTTGATTTGGTTCAAAGGGAGCTCTAGGGGGTGTTTGTGTGAATGTTTGTTGGGGGTTATGGAATCCGGGTGGTCTAGCTTGGTAAGGTTGGGGTGGTTGAGGGTTCTTCCATCCTCCACTCGCATTGTTATTCCATCTTGCTTGGTTGTTGAAGTTAGGATTTCCCTCACCCCTAGTATTCACCCATGCAACATGGTCCATAGACCCACCACAATAAGAGCTAGCGTGGTCCGACCCACCACAAATCTCACAAGAAAAAGCTTGAGAAATACCTTGGCTAGGAGATGCCAAACTTACCTTTTCCAATTTCTTTGCAAGGGTATCAAGTTTTGCATTGATGTGGTCAATGGCATCAAGATCATACTTGCCTTTGCTTGCACTTTTCTTGCTTGCGGTTCTAGTAGAATTCCCCCAAGAGTAGTGTCGTACTACCTCTTCAATTGTAGGCTCAATATTGTCAACCAGAAGCTTTGTTAGTTGACCTCCCGCACCCGAATCAAGGCTTGCACGGGTCATAGGGAGAAGACCATCATAAAAGCTTCGCATAAGCATCCATTGACTATACCCATGGTGAGGACAAGATCTTCGAAGATCCTTGAACCTATCCCAAGCTCCATACAATGTCTGATCCTCCTCTTGAGAGAAATTAGCTATCTTCCTCCTAGCTTCGGAGGTCTTCTCTTGAGAATAGAACTCATCCACAAAAGTCATGGTAACTTGTGCCCAAGTTGTCAAAGAGTCTTCCGGAATGGATTGCAACCATTTCTTAGCCTTGCCCACAAGAGGGAAATGAAATAGGTTGAGCCTCAAAAACTCTGACTCACATTGTTTTGCTTCACCGTGGCACATAGCTCCAAGAAGTTAGCCAAATGCTCAAGTGGGCACTCATGAGTCATACCCCCATAGGGCTCTTGTTTGATCATGCGAATCAAATGCGGAGAAAATTCGAAGTTGGCGGTAGTAGTTGGGCGGCGAATACCACTTTTGAGTTCAAATGCCTCGGGATACCCAAAATCCCGTAATGCTCTAGGAGCCTCATCCCCCATAGTGCTAGAAGTAGTGGAGATAGACGACTCTTGTTCAAAACCCGGTTGTTTAACACCCGATTAGACCGTAGGTTCCCTAAAGATTCTCCTTAATTGCCTCAATGTATTTTCAAGGTTATGATCGATGGGGATGGTAGGATCGCCCCTCAATCTCCGTGACATGCAACCAACAAAGCTAAGGAGAATATTAGTAAAAACAACCAAGAGGTAAACACACCAAAAATAAAGAAAAAGGATAATTTAGTCTCAAAATTAACCAATTAGCTAATGTTAACCGCTACTTCCCCGACAACGGCGCCAAAATTTGACGGGTCGTTGTATACTCGCCAAATATAACCTAATTTATCCAATATAGGATAAGTATAGGGTCGAATCCACAAGGAAGTAGGGTTAAATCAAGAGTTAATTAGCTAACTACAATGAGCTAAATCAATTTTTGGGTTTTGATTGAAAGTTTAGCAATGATTCTAAATTCTAATTAAACTAGGAAATTTGCAAAGTAAATCAACGAACAATTAAAGGAGATAAGACAAGGGTAAATAAACTAGGGGATTAGGGGGATTCACCAACACTCAATCCAAGAATCCAATCATCAAAGCCAAGGGGAAACAAATGGGGGATCACAAGGGGAAAATCACTAACATATGAACTCTAATTACTCTCTCGAGCTAATTAGAGGAGCTTGATTAGTCACTCATGACCTATTCTCATGGCATGAGCAACCAATCTAGCCAAATCAAGCACAACATGATTAATCAAGCATCCCTAAACTAGAAAATGCCTATTTTCATGGAGATCCTAGTCTAGCAACCAAAGTTAGTTTATTCCTAGCTTCATTTCTCAATCCTTCACTAGGAATTCCAAATATGTAAGTTATGTGATGATCAAGCACCCAACAAACCAAGTAAAACAAGTTTGATCAACAAGTTCAACCCCAAAAGTTAACCCCCTAACTTGATCTAAGATTCAAAGAGTAAATGAAGGTTACATCCCTTCCCCTAGTAAGAAACTACTCACACATTATGGAAATAAAACAAAACAAAGCTTGAAATAACTTCATCACCATAACCATGGAGGAAAAGAGAAAATGCAAATAATCAACTAATAAAGCAAGATCTAAACAAACAAAGCATGAAATAAGCAAGGATAATAGAAGAAAAGAAGAAAATAAACAAAGATTACCAACTTTAAGCTTTCATAAATGAAGAATGGAGATCCAAAAGCTTCAAACTTCCACTTTTCTCTCTCCTAGGGTTTTGCTCTAAACTTGAATGCTAAAACAAGATCTAATTTCTCTCTAATCTCTAATTAAAAATTGCTTAAATTAAAATAAGAGGAGTCCCTCTTATATAGTCATAAGAAATAAAACAGAAAATTACAAAACAACCCCCGCATTAAAACAAACAAAGTCGCAAAAAGGTTTTCGGAAAAATGACCCGACCCGGGCGGGTAAGATGACCCGAGCCCTCGGGTGGCTCGACCCGAGCCCTCGGGTGGCCCGACCCGATCCCTCGGGTCACCCGACCCGGGCTGGTCGACCAACAGGAGTGAAAATTGAGTTTTCCGAGATTGACCGGGCGGGTCATTTGACCCGAGCGCTCGGGTCAGTTTTCAGTTTCGTCACTTCATTGTCAAACGGTCATATCTCACTCGTTTTTCATCGGAATTGAGCTTGTGACCATTTGTTAGAAATATATTGAGCCAAACTTTCATCTCCAACTTGAATCGCTCAAAAATATTTTGTGTGCTGAAAGTTATGGCTATTTGAAGTTGACCCTTGTGCGCAAATCCTTCCAAAACTTCTTATATTTGCCCCCGGAACTCGGTTATGCATCCTTGATGCTTCCTTGACCTTCCTCTTCGATATTAATATTTGAGGTTGTGCAAGTGTCCTCCAAGCATGCTCCTAAGTCCTGAAATGAAATAAATCGCCCAAAGAAAGTGTATACAAGAAGGAAAATTGCACAAATTAAGGAAATAGCTAACAAACTAGCCTAAACTAACTCAAAAACAACTATAATACCAACTAAAAACTATCAAAAAATAAAACAATAAACAAGACATCAATCCACAAGCATGATAACTTCTATTCCAGTAAGCACTTCTTATCAATTAAAAAGACATGTGACTCGAAGCAAAAAGGTGCAGGAATCTGTTGCAAGGGCAATCATTCCTGGTATGTGTACTACTTAATGTGTTATGTTGTTATTTCAATGTTATATGCATTTATTGTAACACCCCCAAAATCCATACACGTCTAAACTACGTTGCATCGACTTTGGGAGTGCTACCGTCGCGGTGAAACGCAAGGCTTATTGAAATTAAAACATTAACTTACTCTTTATTATGAAAACTATATTGCAGCGGAAATAAAATGTTAACTTAACTACAACTCGGGAATCACCATTGATCCCTTTTTATTTAAAACCATTAACTAAGTATGTTGAACCCTAGTTTTGATGATGACAAAGGAACAAAGACACAAACTAAGTATTGGACTAACAAGTTAGTTAAGTGAATGAATTTCAAGGTATCAATGAAAGGAACAAAGAGAATACTAAGTCAAAGAAGAAATCAAGTGTGGATTTTGAAGACTAAGTGAAGATGTTCAAAGATTTGGTATTGGAGCAGCATTGGAGCAAGAAGACCAAAGCGAGGCTTTTTGTTTCTAGTTCCAATGTAAAGGAACGAGTAAATATGGTAATGAACTGTGGCAATTTAGAATGAGAATGAGCGTTTGTTCCTTTGTAAGGAACAGACGAACTGGCGCTGTAATTATAAGTTAAATGAACTAACTATTAAAAGGAACTAGACCTAGGATGAAGCATTACAACGGTTAAATATGTCGTTTGAGTATTTTATGCCTAGATTCTAGGTAACCGTTTTATTTAAGGTAAAATATGATTTTAAGGAAAATCTTTTTAAGGAAAAGATTTTATTTTTATAAAGATAATAAATATCCTTTTCGGTTTTTATGGAAAATATTTTAAAGATAATATTTTTGGTAAAAGTATTTTATTTTGGTTTTATTAATTAAAATGTTTTTTAATTGAATCAGATTTTCGAATTACTGCTTTAAGTGGTTGCTAAAATTAAGGGAGCAGTAACATGTTTATCTCCCACGTTTAACAGTGATCATGGAGATCATGGGTTTAAAGAGGAACGTGTTACTTAGAGTAAGGAACATCATGGGATAATGGTTTTACCACTAACACATGTTTTAATCCCACGTTCTAAGTTATTACCACTATAAATACTTGTGTCTAATGAAGTTCCAATTTGTGTCTGACCAAGTGAATTAGTGAGTTTAACTAAGTAAAGTATCAGTGCCTTCATTCTCTCATAAAAGTCATTTGTTCTTTGCCTTCTTACTCTAATTCCACTAAGTTTATTTGATCAATTGTATTTTGGTTTTGGGGTAAGGGGACTTTGAGTGAAAATCTGTAAGAGAGAAAGATTTGAGTGAAGCGAGTTAAAGTGAGAAAACTTCAAGTGAAGTTGAGAGGAATAGCTGTTAAGGGAACAGTTGTTCAGGAACTTGAGTTTAGGAACTCAAGGTGTGGCCCGTGAGTAGAATTAGGCTGTAACAAAGTTGTTTGGCCTAATTAGTGAAAGTGTTGAGTTTAAAATCCCTAGTGGTCGAGGTTGTTTATTCTTGTTGGGCCCAAGAAGTTTTTCCTCGTAAAAATCCCTTGTGTTCCTTTAGCTTGTTTCTTTGTTTAAGTTTAGAATTCCGCAAAAAGTTACGTTTATTTCTACACATACAATTCACCCCCCTCTTGTATTGTTCCTAGTGAAATAACAATTGGTATCAGAGCAAGAACTCATGAAAAATAGGAAACCCTATTGAGAAAAAGATCCAAGGAACAATGAATACCACCGAGAAACTTGAGGAAGGTTACTCTACGCAAAGGCCTCCTATGTTCAATGGGAAGTTCTATTCCTACTGGAAGAACAGAAGGAAGATATTCATCAAGGCCGAAAACTACCAGGTATGGAGAGTCATTGAAGTTGGTGATTTTGAGGTCACAACTACTAATGACATGAATGAGGTAATTCCTAAATCCTTCTCTGAATATGACAAAGCTGATTTTGAAAAAATGGAAGTTAATGATATGGCTGTTAAACTGTTGCATTGTGGACTTGGACCCCATGAACACAATAGCATCATGGGATGCAAATCCGCAAAGCAAATATGGGATTTACTAGAAGTAACCCATGAAGGAACTAATGAAGTCAAAAGATCTAAAATTGATTTACTAATGAATCAATATGAACTGTTCTCCATGAAGGCTAAGGAAAGCATACAAGAGATGTTTACTCGTTTTACTAATATTATTAATGAGCTAGCTTCTCTTGGTAAGTTTATTTTATCAGAGGAACATGTTCGAAAAGTTCTTAGGAGTCTTCCTAAGGATAGATGGATGGCTAAGGTCACTGCTTTACAAGAAACAAAAGACTTCACTAAGTTCAACTTGGAACGACTTCTTTGGATCACTTATGACTCATGAGCTCCACCTTGATACTGAGTATGGTGAAAGCTCTAAGTCAAAATCCATTGCCCTCAAAGCAGATGATGAAGATTACTCTGACTCAGAAGAAGAGGAAGCAACACTCATGGTCCGAAAATTTCGAAAGATGTATAGGAACATAAAGAATGGGAACTTCAAAGGTAAAACTAAAAAGTTTTCTAACAAAGTCGCTTGTCATAAATGTGGTAGTACATATCACTTCATCAAGGAATGTCCACTTTGGGAAAATGACAAGACCAAAGAAAGGAACAAGGAACGCTTCGCTGAAAGGAACAAGGAAACTAAGGCACCTTTCTCTAAAGCGAACGTTCGAAAGGCTATGATAGCAGCTTGGGGAGATTCAGAGACTGAAGAGGAACAACAAACTGAAGAAATTGCAAATCTTTGCCTCATGGCAAACACCGACGAAAAAGAAGATGAAGAAAATGTCGAGGTAAGCCAACATGGACTTGAATCAGACTTAGATGGAAAAACTAGGCCTGAAATTTATGATCTTCTTTATGATGCAATTCTTGAATGTAGAGATGAACGTGAAAAACATGAACAAACTGAACAAGCTGTTAAAGTTTGTAAAGAACATATAGAATGGCTTAAGAAAATGAGAACAAATGTTGAAAGTAGGTTCTTTGATTTATTTGATAAGAATTTAAAAATCAAGGAATTATATGAGAGTGTGAAGAATGAAAATTATCTAATCAATTTAGAAATTTCACATTTAAAGGAATTTGTCCCTGTTCTAAGTTCCTTTGATATTAGATCAACTCCCTTGAAAGGTTACAGATCTGAAATCGAAAATTTGAATAAAGAGAAAATTATTTTAAAGGAACAGATATGTAATCTCAAGAAGGAACTGGTTGTTGCAAGGAACAGAGGCAAAGTGATGGATGTTCCTAAGTGGATTGAGAGACCACATACTAAAAGAAAAGAAGGTATTGATTTTGAAAACTACAAGAAGAGGAACAATCCTAAGAAATATGTTGACCTACCTAGTGATAAAATTTGCATGTACTGTGGAAAGATAGGTCATTACATAAATCAATGTCAACTAAGAACTGGAATGATTGGCAAAAATGTAAAGTTGAGCAATATGAAATGGGTTCCTAAATCAAATGCTAGTCAAGAACAGGAACCCACGAAACAAGGGGTTCCTACAACTAACAACTAGTTGATTTTTACAGGTTGGAGTGAGGGGGAACAACACTTGGCATCTTGATAGTGGTTGTTCTAAGCATATGACAGGAGACAAATCTAAGTTTCTCTCACTCTCAAACTATGAAGGTGGAAGTGTGACTTTTGGTGACAATAAGAAAGGTAACATAGATGCCATGGGTAAGGTTGGTAAGTCACCATCACATTCCATTGATAATGTGTTTCTAGTTGAAGGTTTAAAGCACAATCTTTTAAGTATTTCCCAATTCTGTGACAAGGGAAATGTTGTTAAATTTAATAGTAAAAAAATGTTTGATTGTTAACATTAACTCTAAGAATGTCATCTTGGAAGGAACAAGGAAAGGGAACACATATATTGTGGATCTTGATCTTATTCCTAAAAACAATTTGATATGCCTTAGTATTATTGAAGATGATCCACTCTTATGGCATAAGCGTCTAGGACATGCTAGCTTTTCATTACTTGACAAACTTCGATCAAAAGATCTTGTTTTGGGATTACCATCTATAAAATTTCATATTGATCAAGTTTATGATGCATGTGCCAAAGTAAGCATATTAGATCCTCTTTCAAATCTAAAACTGTGGTGAGCACCACAAAGCCATTAGAATTAATTCATATGGATTTGTGTGGCCCCATGAGAATTCAAAGCAGAAGTGGTAAGAGGTATGTGCTAGTTATTGTTGATGACTACTCTAGGTACACTTGGGTTATTTTTCTCTCTAGTAAGGATGAGACTTATGATGAGTTCCTTGTCTTTGCGAAAAGAGTTCAAAATTTGAGTGGTCATAAATTGATGCATATAAGATCCGATCATGGTAAAGAATTTGAAAATTCTAAATTTGATGACTTAAGCAGAGACCATGGCCTAGATCATAATTTTTTCGCCTCTAGCACACCACAACAAAATGGGGTAGTAGAAAGGAAAAATAGAACTTTGGAGGAAATGGCTAGGACTATGTTAATTGCTAGTGAACTTCTAAGGAACTTTTGGGCTGAGGCTGTTAATACTACTTGTCACATAATAAATCGTGCCATGATGAGACCTATCATTAACAAAACTCCTTATGAGCTTTATTTTGGAAAGAAACCCAATATTACTCATTTAAGAACATTTGGTTGCAAATATTTTGTTCATAATAATGAGAAAGATAATCTTGGAAAATTTGATGCAAGGAGTGATGGAGCAATATTCTTAGGATATTCATCACATAGTAAGGCTTATGAAGTTTATAATAAAAGAACTATGTGCATTGAAGAAAGTGTTCATAGAATATTTGATGAATCTGACAATTTCAATCCAAGCAAACAAGTTGATGACTTTGAGATAGGCTTGGTTCGATCAAATGAAAATGATGCGATTCAATTGAGGAAGAAGAAATAAAAGAGGAAAGGAACGAAGTAGATGAAAACATTCATAACAATGATGTTCCTGTTCCTCAAGATGATGGAGTTGTTCCTGTTCCTCGCTAAGAACGAAAATGTTGAAGGAACCGATTCAACAATTGCTGAAAAGAGGAACAAATGAACAAGGCTCCTCATCCTCTCATGAAACTCAAGAGGAACAACTTTGTTCCTATAAGGGAGTTTCAACCAAAACCTTGGAGACATCAAAAATCACATCCAAATGGAACTCATAATAAGTGACATATCCAAAGGTACGCAAACTAGATCTCGCTTAAGGAATTTTTATGCATTTCATGCGTTCTTATCAATGATAGAACCAAGAAATCATGAAGAAGCCCTAACCGATTCGATTGGATCACTGCTATGCAAGTCGAATTAAATGAGTTCGAAAGAAACACGGTATGACATCTAGTTCCCTCTTCTAAACAACAAAAAGTGATTGGTTTAAAATGGGTGTTTAGAAACAAACTAGATGAGTATGAAGCAATTGTAAGGAACAAAGCTAGACTTGTAGTAAAAGGTTATAATCAACAAGAAGGAATTGACTATGAAGAAACCTTTGCTCCTGTTGCTAGACTTGAAGCCATTAGAATTCTAATTGCATTTGCTGTATATATGGGATTTAAACTATATCAAATGGATGTCAAGTGTGCGTTTCTTAATGGCTATTTAAATGAAGATGTATATGTTGAACAACCCCCTGGATTTGAAAGCAAAGATCTCCCAAACCATGTCTATAAGCTTGACAAGGCTCTTTATGGGTTAAAGCAAGCGCCTAGGTCATGGTATGAGAGATTATCTAAGTTCCTTTTTAGAAAACAACTTTAAAAGAGGGAAAGTGGATAAAACTTTGTTTCTAAAATCGAAAGGAACTGACATACTACTTGTTCAAATATATGTTGATGACATTATTTTTGGAGCAACTAATGAATCATTATGCAAAGAATTCTCTAACCTTATGAGTAATGAATTTGAGATGAGCATGATGGGTGAGTTAAATTTCTTTCTTGGGTTACAAATTAAGCAAACAGAAAAAGGAATAATCATTCACCAACAAAAATACATAAAGGAACTGTTAAAGAATTATGGCCTCGAAAATTCAAAGATAAACCACACTCCTATGGGAACTTCAACTAGATTAGATGAAGATTACATAGGAACAAGTGTTGATCAAACAAAATATAGAGGAATGATTGGTTCTCTTTTGTATCTAACTGCTAGTCATCCAGACATAGCTTTTAGTGTTGGTTTGTGTGCTAGATTTCAAGCAAATCCCAAGGAGTCTCATCTAACCGCTGCGAAGAGAATTCTTAGATATCTTAAAGGAAACGGATGATCTTGGACTTTTCTATCCAAGAAGTGATACATTTGAGTTAAGAGGATATGCTGATGCTAACTATGCTGGAGATCTTGTAAATAGGAAAAGCACCTCGGGTATGGTTCAATTTCTTAGTCATAGTTTAGTTTCTTGGAGCACCAAGAAACAAAACACAGTTGCTTTATCCACTGCTGAAGCATAATATGTGGTTGCTGCTGCATGTTGCTCTCAAATGCTTTGGATAAAACAACAACTTTATGACTATGGAATAATCTTTAATTGTGTTCCTATTTATTGTGATAATACAAGTGCCACAAGTATTTCAAAAGATCCAGTGCATCATTCAAGAGTTAAGCATATACATATCAGACACCACTTTCTAAAAGAAAATGTGGAAAAAGGTTTGATTAAACTTGAGTTTTATCAAACTGAAAATCAGATTGCTGATATACTAACCAAGCCTCTACAAAGAGATATGAAAAATTAAGGCTTGAGTTAGGTTTAATAAAACTTAAGTAATTGTTCCTATCTCAATCCCCCATGTCTGAATTGATTTGTCTTACTCTATGTGATATTAAGTGACTGTGATTAATTGCCTAAGACCATTGCAAATTAAAATGTTCAAAACATAAACATGGATTCAAAGGAATAAAGCTACTCACAAATGTCACATAATACTCCCCTTATTGTTCCTAAGTTATAGAAACATGCATGATATGAAGAATGTTGATATTTAGCATAAATTGTTCCTATAGCACAAGTTCCTTAGAATTTACTTTCTTTCCGTAAATTAAAAAGTCCATAAAAATACAAAAAAAACCGAAAAATCCCAAAAATATAGGAATCGATATAATCAAGTCATGATTTCCTTTTTTATCTTTTTATTCTTTTCTTTTATCTTTTATTTTTGTTTTTATCTTTTTAATTTTTTACGCGTGTAACTCTTCATTTACTGTTACATGCATCTTCTTTCTTATTCCTTCTTCCCTTCCAAAACCGTGTTCCTTAAACGCTTCAACTTCACCATTGTTCATCTCCTTCACACCTCTTCGCACCACATAAAACCACAATTTCTTTTCACCAAATGGCAAAAACCTCTCTCAATTCACATTTTCCAAAAGCAAAAACTCCCAAAACCTCTCAAATGGAAAACCCCTCTTCTCCATCCAAAACCCTAGAAGCCGAAAATTCTCAAGAAACAACAATGGCGGTAGAAGAGCAAAAATTGGAGTCACCAAGAAGAAGTGTGAGAAGAAGAAAACTGACTGGGGAAGATGATGAAGAAGAAACCCCGGAACTAGTTGAGGGGGAAGAAGAAGCTACACTTGTTCCTTCCAAAGGAACTGCTGCTTCTTCCTCCAAGAAAAGAGTGGAGCGAAGTGATTCAAGGTATGTTTTAGTATTTTGTGTAGATTTGGAGTGGGCCAAGAAAGTTAGATTCAATGAATTAACCGATATACTAAAGGAACAAGGTATGGAATACCTATTTGAAAATGCATACAATAATGCCTTAGTTCCTTTAGCTATGGATGAGTTTTGTGCAAACTTCATCAACACCGATGGAGTATGTACTACTGAAGTTAGGGGGAAGAAAATTAAATTTTCCCAAGAAACTTTAGCAAAAATATGGGAAGTTCCTTGCAAAGGAACTGATCTATATTTTAAGAGGAAAGAAAATGTCGCCTTTTCCAATTTCTCCCAAGACGATATTGTTGAATCCTTTGGGGGAACTGCTGGCCAAACCAAAATTAATCACAATCTTCTCTCTCCTGTCCACAAAATTCTGTTTAATCTTGTTTGGAGAGCACTCATTCCTCGAACTGCAAAGAGGAATGAGGTGGGTCTCTTAGATATATGCTATATGTTTTGCCTTGACCACCACATCCAAATTAACTTCCCTTCTCTCTTCATCCAACATCTCACTCACTGCATTGAGAATCACTGTGTAGTTGGCTATGGTGCTTTAATCACCTCTATTCTTTCTCACTTTAAAGTAAAAACTACTGGTTGGCCTACCTTGGGTATAAAAGTAAGGTAATATTCTAAATGAAAAGACTTTGTATGGCTTGGACCTGTCTGTCTAAGATGGAGTATTGACTCAAGGGAGAATTGCTACTAGTTCCTCTCATAAAATAAAGCGCCTAAGGCAAAGGAAGAGGAACCAAGTGGAAGTAATCTTGGAGGAACAAGTTCCCGCCCTGCGTAACCAAAGGAACAAACCCAAGAGGCGCAAAATCGTTGCCAAAAAGCCTTCCCCTCCCTGTTCCTAAAAGAGTTTGATAAGCTCGTAATATGTTATGTTTTTACTCCATAATTTTAATCTGATATTTGTCCTTTATATATTATTTTTATATTTTTACCGACTTTTATTAGTAGTGAATTATTTATTTTCTTATTATATTTTATTGAATAATTAGCTTAAATAGTGTGTTATTCTATTGTAGGTGATTTACAAGTTCGGTTTGCTAAAGAAGACAAGTACACAACAAGATTAAAAAGAAGAAAGAAAAAAAATAAAAGAAGACCAAAGGTTAGGGCTCACGTGAGTTTTGGTGAAGGAGAAGGACAAAGCCCTTAGCCCATCATTTCCTATTCAGCCTAATCATATCTAAAAACAACAAGAAAATAGAGTGAAGAGGATAGAATTTTCCCTCTTGTTGATACACACTAGGAGATGCGTTTACTTGGGGATTTAAGTTTATCATCAAGGGGATTAATCTCCTTGTTTCTCACGGTTCTGAAAAAAATATGGTATAAATATTCAGTTGAGAGTAGAATTATAGACACACACGCATATACAGAGAAGTACGTGAGAGTGAAGAAAACAAGCGGGTTCATCCAAGATCGAGCATTGATAGTGATTGAAGAAGTACTTTGCGTTTTAGGAGGCGAATTAAGGGCACTACGCATTAGTTCGGTTCTAAAGTCATGATTTTTCTTTCTTCTACTTTCAATTAGTTGTTCTTGTGATTGAACTTGTTTCTATATGAATTTATTCATGATTTCGTTTCATATATCTCTATTATTTGAGTCAAATTGGTTTAACGCTGAGTTGATTGAATTTAATTATTTAATTTAGCATTTATACAATTCATACTATTGTTGGTTAGTTATGAAATTTGATATCTTTACTTGTAATTGGACGCAATTAGTTATTTAGATACTCAAATTATGCTATATGATTATTAGGCGCGGCGTTTAATAGTTGTATAGGGAGGACGACTTGAGATTAATTAGAGTGAGCGGCTCATCTTAGTAGTCTTAAGTGTATGAATTGTGCTAATAAAATAAGTTTATTAGGATTGGATTTGTCTTAGCAAGATTCTAGGTTTCTAGTGAGTAAGACAAGAATTGATCGCGGCGATAATTCACCAATCTAATTGCTAAGTTAAGTATTAAAGTGGTCTCGATTATAAAGTTTAGGAAGCTTAATCATGTCTAAACATTCTATGATCGAATCGGGAATTAATAGAGTTTGTGTGTCATCACTTGTAATTAGTAGTTTAGTAGTAGTTTTAATTTTAATTAGTCTAAGTAGTTGGTTACAACCGAAACCCCCCTAATCGTATATATGTGAATAGTGCAAATAGTGTAAATTCGTATATAATATATATTTTTGTCACTTAGTTGAATATTTGAGTTTAGGAAGTTAATAATCTTTTCGTGGGATCGACCCTTTCTTACCCTTTTACTAGTTATAAATATTTTTGAAGGTTTAAGTTAGGTTTTTAATTTTATACCGAGAAACGACACGTATCAAATTTTAGCGCAGTGCTCGGGGAGATTAATTAACTTACTAAAGAATAATATATATTTTTTTTGCTCAAAGATCAACTGATTGTAAATAAGTTTTAATTTGTTGTTCTGTGAGTTTAAACATTAGTAAAACAAATGCATGTTTTTTTTTTTTATTATTTGCAGTTTGCATTTGAAGATTAAAGGACTGGAATGGTATCTTTGCTCTAACATGTTTTCAGATCATTTCTCTAATATTAAGCATACTATGCTGATTTGAGTTCAATGTCAGGTTGTAGTCTGGAGATTAATTTTAGAAGGGTAGCATAGATATTTATGATTTTAGTCCTGTTTGCAACCTACTTTATTCAATGTTTGACTTATTTCTAAATGTGGGGTTATGCGAGTATGATCTCCTTACTTTGTGTTGCCACTGTTATCCTTGCAAAGTACACCCCACTTAGAGTAATAATGACTTTGTAGTGTGTCTTGGAACTAAGAAGCATTAAGCATATATGGCAGATTGAGAGTGCAACAATAGAATTAAATTATTAGTCTTGCTAGCTACCTATTCTCACATGTGCGCAATACTGAATTCGTTTTGCTAGATTTCGTGCATAACTATAGAAGCATGGTTGTCATAATTTGCTGTAAAGAAAACTTGAATTTCTTATTATATAAATTTACTCAACGATATAGAATAAACATGTGGGTATTGAATGATACATGATTGTTTTGCATCTTATGACATGATTTGGTGATTTAAGCTTGAGAAAAGTTCTGCGTAAATTTGATTTACTTTGTTTGCTGAGTTTACCATTCTCTTCTGATATACAGTTCTTCTTAAGATTAATAGAGCAAACAGAGTACTCATAGTGCAGTTAGGACATGATTTCTGTTTTCCTTTCACAGAAAAATATCTCTATTATTGACAAACTTATCATGCCATTCAAGAATTCAGTTCAGAACACAGCTTCAGTTTTGTTTAGAATGCAATTCTTCATGTCAGTTTTCTAAAGTTTCAGTTATAAATTCTACCATTGCAAGCTGCCTATGGGAGTCTATATGAGTGTCATCATGCTGATCCTTGCTTGACTACTTATGTTTAGGGATAGTGGAGTTGATAAAAAAAAAACACATAAGAGAAGAGGTTGAGCACTACATTTTCAATACCATAGCTATCTAAATATGCAGCCCCTATTTGAGTTTTTTTATTTATTTTTTTCATAGATTTCTTTGCTGACTATAAGTACTACTTGTGATCTTGATTGGCTAAAAAGAATTTATCTAGGTTGAAATGTCTTAGCTTCTAGTATGTTTCTAACTTCTTTTTGCATACTATGTGCGTGGTTATTTCTTTCTTGTTAAATCTTATCCGGATTAATCAAGGTCTGCTATGTAAGTCTTATTAGGTTGGGTATATAATGTGAGCACTGTACAACTTCACCTTTAAATGTATCTAAGGACATCTTTCTATATATTGGTTCCCTGCAAACTACTGTGCTTTCCTTAACATGAAGATTTCATTTATATACTATGAAGAGAAATATACTTGCTGCAGATATGGTGAACCCTTGTTTATTTCTGCCATATTTGACTTGATTTTATTGCTATAATATCTTTACACTAGTCAAGCGCTGCAAATGTAGTTCAAGTGTTGAGTTCTAAAATTTCATTGATTAGTCTAGTCTTATGGACTAATTATTCAGCTTTTTATGAGTGCTCTCAACTCTTTATCTTTGTCTTACTTGGTTTTTCTTCAAATGCTTTTCTAAACTATTCTAAGCTCTATTCTCTGCAAGTGCGGTTTTCTATTTCTAAACTTCTAATCGTTGCCATTTGCACGTTGTCATAATTGTATTTAGATATGAAGCAACATATGTCAGTTACTATATGACACTTTAATCCATTGAATTGCTACCTATCCCAAATTTTATTTTCTATCTTGTCATCTCCACCTACTCCCACGTATTTGAATTTGAAGTTAATATGTTAGTGGGAATGCATGTTTTATTGTTTTTGACCTATCTACCTTTGCGAGGGTCAATTTGCATTAGTATTCAATATCTAAATACCAGAGGACCATACGTGTGATACGTGTTGGAGAAGAAAATTTGGGAGACTTTTATTAGATGGGATGAGTCGGTAATATAGGCCTCGAACAAGCTTGCTCCTGGATGCTCTGTGAAGTCGATTTGCGGGAATGAAGAACGTACTACGTCGAGCCAACGACATAAATAAAGGCGCTTCTTGGGAGGCAACCAAGATTGATTTTAAGTTGCTTTTCTTTAATTGTTTTCATTCCCTATTATTTCCATTTATGTTCATTAGGTGTAATGTTACGTTTTTCTTACTAAGGCGTCATTGATGACCTTAGTTCACACACTTAGTGGACGATTAGTCGTCTACCTAATTGTTTTATGCTTACTCATGCTTTGGTAAGTAGGCTCGCTAATGAATCATGGGTGTGGGATATAATCTACGATGCGGTTTTAGGGGATATGAAGGTGTCAAGCCGATCAGCTTGTGTACACTTGATTTATTTGAGCTCACTTTGTTGATTAGAATACATTGTGATTGCACTATAATTACTGAGAACCCGACTGAGAGTGCCATAGCCCTCTAATACAAAGTGGCGGATGTCCCAAGGCAACCACAAGAGGTGAAACAAACGTTGATATAGTGGATTACGATATAACGATGCCATCATGAGCAGAAGATTGTTGGGCTACGGACTTTTTTTCAAGGAAAGTTACAAATCGAGAAACGGAACATGAAAAATATTAGCAAACGCGACCACAACATACATTTAACTTGACCAAGTTTCCTCTTCCTTTTTTTTTTTGTTTCATTGAGGACAATGAGAAGTTTGAGTGTGGGGAAGCTACGCATTTGTGTATTTAACATTAATATGATGGAAAACAAGTTTTGACATTGTTATTAACTTGGATTATTTGTCTTATTTTAGGGAAAGTGTTCTTTGAAATTTTGGTAGGACTTTAGTATCATTTATTTTTAGTAAAAATACAAAAAAAAAATCAGTCTTTAGTTTGTTAAAATATGCGTTTGCTTGCATTAGTTTAAGGACTTTATTTGCATTTAATTTAGGATTTTCACCTCTTAACTTCCTAAGAAATGGCGATTAGTAAGTTGATAAGAGACTCTAATCTAACTTCTTTTGGAATAAAATAAAATTTTTTGAAATAAAGATTTTGGGAATGTTATATAATTGGAATATAATAGTCGAACTTGAGAGATTCATAATATAATTGAAGAAAAAGTATCTTGCTTCTCTTAAATAAGTTAGCTGGGTAAATAGACCAAATCTTGTGAGCTTAAGGCCTATTAGGCGAGTACATCGGCATCGAGTCTCATTATTTTCTTTCTTGTGTGATAGTTCATCAATGAAGTGTGGCTCTTGAACTTGACTTGGTACTCTTTGAGACTTTTTTGTGACAAATGGCATGAATAAATGATTTGGCGTCCTTTTCATTTTTAGCCTCGAGAGATTTTCTTTTCATATAATATTTCCTTTATTTAGCCCTTTTGAGCCTTAAATCCGTGTTTATTTGCTAACCATACATTACATCTCGGCCTCCTACATGTTATACCCAAGGTTGGCTAAGGGGAGTTATTATATTGAGTTTGTATTGTAAGTGTGCGTTATAGTGGAGACATTGAAAAAATAGAGAAAACAAAGGTTATGAAAGTGAAAGAAAATTATTATTGAAAAAAAAAAAAGTCATGGGAAAGGTGAAAATGTTATGTGAAATATCCATACAAGTGTTGAAATTGCATTATTACTTGTGAAGGATATGGTGAATAATATGAAAGAAAGAAAAATTGGAGTATGATAGTTAGGTATAAATGGAGTTTGTTGTGAATGAAACATTTTGGAGTCGTGTATTTTTGCTCCCTTTAGCTTGGCTTCTTGTTAATCTCCCATTCTAAATATTATTCCTACCCATTAGCCTTAGTTTCACGTTACAACCTTTTGAAAGACCTTTTGATCTTCATTCATTACGTTACTTCCCAAGTGGAGAAGTGAGACGATAGTCGGGTTTAAAGAAATATACTTCATTTTTAGTCGGCCGTTATAGGTTTGAGTGAATATTATTTAACCCCAAACACATGAGAGTTGAGTGTTTCATCTCATACTGTGGAGGTCTATTTGTTGAACTCAATGTGCGATTGTGGAATGAGCCAATTATTTTTTGGATTTGTGGAAGGAAAATCATTTGTTCATGAAATATTATGAGTTTTGATAGTTCAATTTGTTTAAACACTAAGAGTATGACATCTCCACTAACATTTTTCTCAACGCTTTTTTCCGACTAACTTAAAAATGTTTTAGTTTCTTGTAGTGTGACTTATGTAATTTAGTTATTTCCAGACAAAGGAACTTCGAGGGTGGTAGATTAGGTTTTGTATTTAATTATCCATGTTTGCTCATTGGTTTGAAAACCTATGTTAATAAGGCTTTGTAGGTATACCATATGAAAATCCTCACGAGACAGGACTATCCACTAGTAAGTAGCCTGAGTTTGAAGCGCTTGTTGACATGCTAGGTGCTAATCGTGATTCCTACCACAAAGTAGTGTTAGGTTTTATTGCTTTTCTTAATATAGTTTTTTTATTTTTATCTATAGCTAATTTTTGTTCAGGCCACCCAAAGGCTGAAATGTGGGGAATTTAAAAGCGCTTAATAAGTTATGTTTTTACTTACCACAATTTTAATCCAAGATTGGTCCTTATACATTATTTATATTTAAACAACTTTATAAACAGCAGAATTATTTATATTTTGTCGAACAATTGGAATAAATAGGGAAAAGTTATTCTATTATGCGTGATTAAAATGCTAAGTTTGCTTAAAAATACAGGCTACACAACAAGATTAAAAGAAGAAAGAAAAGAAAATAAAAAGAAGACCAAAGGTCAGCTCAATTGAGTTTTGGGTGAAGGAGAAGGACAAAAGCCCTGAGCCCATCATTTCCTATTTATTAATCATATCTACCAACAACAATAGGTAATAGAGGGAAGATGATAATTTTTCCTCTTGTTTATACACACCAGGAGATGTACGCTTATTTGTGATTT